>JANRGW010009300.1:0-29014 GCA_024733675.1 Psilopsiagon aymara | reverse complement strand
CCGCCCTCCCCTACGGGGCTTTGTGTGGAGCGGGGGTCGTCCCGGCTCAGGGTGCGGGGTTCGCGTCGCCTCTGCCGGCCTGGCCGTGGAGCGTTACGAAGGCCGGCGCCGGTCCTGCCGCTCCCAGAGCGTAGGTCAGTTCCCCCCCGCCCCCTGCCAGCCCCTGTGGCTGCCCGGTTGGGGCAGCCGCGGCGCCACACGTTGGGTGGCAGGGCCGCTTGGGCGTTTTCTGAAGCGATGGGGTGCTGCTTGCGCCGTGGGGACTGGCTCTCCGCCGCAGCCGCCCTCGGTAACCCCGTCTGCCTGCCGGGGGTGACTCGCACTGGAGGCGGTTGTCGGAAGCCCGGTGGTGGTTGCTCGCAGACGGAGGTGCTCGCGGCTCTTCAGCAGTGAGCCCGTCAGCTCTTCGGGTTGGTTTTGACGGTGCAAGTGTGGATTCCCAAGGAACTGACACATTGGAACAGGCTGCCCAGGGCAGTGGTGGAATCACCGTCCCTGGGAGTGTTCACAAGCTGTGTAAGACAGGGCGCGTACTGACATGAGTTAGTGGTGGCCTTGGCAGTGCTAGGGAATGGTTGGACTTGGTGATCTCAGTTGATTCCATGATTGCGAAGGTACGTTTTAGCTCTGGAAAAGGTTGTAGTCAAAGCCAAAAAGGAATGCAGAGACTGTCATCTGTCTGTTGATCTGTTACTCTGTGTATACATCTCAGCTATACTGTGCAAGCAGATACACATTAGATGGATCCAGCATGCTTATTTAAGAATAAAGGCTGGGTTTTGGATAATATAGTGCTGGAAGTTAATAAATTATTTTTCTTTAAATAAACATGGTGTTAGGGTTAGGTTGAAGGAACAGCAAAGAAAATACCCAAGTCTCATGAGGGAGAAACACAGGCCATGGCTTTTCTCGGATTGGTAATTGTCCTAGAGCACCTCTTGTTGTCAGCAACCAATGGCAGTTGGTTATCCGTTAGTTAATAATGGTTGTGACTGATGGCAGAAAGGGAGGGAACAACTTACTTGGTGGTGGTAAAGATTCCCTCATGTGGCTGGTTCAGCTATATATAAAACTATGTAACAGCTATATATAATCCTTTTATATATAGACTCATTCTGGACAGCTGAACTGAAGTAATGTTTATGACAAACGAAACTGCCCATTTTCAAGTGTTACTCTTTTTCTAATGCTGGTTTTTAGAGATGTTGTGTAGAGGCTTCTGTCAGCTGGTGCTTTCACTTCCGTAGCTGTGGAGGCCCTTAGTTTATGGAATTCATATCTAATTGTTTATATGGAGATTTTAATGATGAGTGAGTTTCAGATGTTGCTGCCAAGCATGCCTTTCAAAGCCGGGTAGGGAGGATGACAAGAGTAGGTGAGATTTGTAACTTGTCATCTGACAGTGAGTTGTACGCATGCATACAAATATGTATGTCTTATATATATATATATTTAGTGTTCCCTGTTCTGGTAGTCATCACAAGCTTGAAGTGGTGTTGTCCAAGATAGGTCACTGGTTCATATTTGTTTACTATCATTTGACCTATGTTGAAATCTTGAGTTGCTCAGCTCTTGCAGCAATATGTAATTCCCTTAAGCAAGATTTAACTTAAAAATAACTTGTTGTGTATGTAGAGGAAACGCCTGTCCACTGTGGATATTTGATAGCAAGGCTCCTCACTTTTGTAGCCTTGAGCTACATTTAGGAGTTTCCTAGTTAATATAAAAATTTCTTGGTGAGATGCACTTAGTGTATTTTGGCAGTTGGATGTGGTTTGTATGGGAGTTTGAATGCTCATCGTCTTCTCACTCTCTAAATTTTGTTTGTAACTCATGAAATCAGTGGTGTCTTTGGATGAAGATTTGTATTGCTACAGCAGTGAAATCAATGAAAAGAGAAAATCTGAATTGATATAGCTGTTTGCAAGTTGAAGAATGAATTAATAGGCAAAAGTTGTCTTGTTAATTAGAGTAAGAATAAATTTACTGCAAAACCAGGAAATGCAGCTTTCTTACAAACAGTTGAGGAATTGAGAGGATCACCTTTTCCTCTCTTAGGAAAGGGAAAGGGGAGGCAGGAAGGGAAGGGGAAAATGGAAGAGAAAAAGAAACGGGGAAGCAGGAATACCTGTTGCTTTTGGACTCTGTGTAGTAGTGGGAAAGAAAATCTTAGTCTGATACCATTTGTAAGCTAATATTTTTATATGTTATCTAATCAGAATATTGTGGGGTATAAGTGACTAGATGCTGAGATATGGGGGCTGTATTAGAAACAAGCACCCACCTGTGTGGCTGTGCTGCTTGTAAACTTCAAGCAAACTACCCTGTGTTAGGTGTTCGTGTACACTGGTGTGTTATGTTAACATACTGAAATGCCAGTATCCCAGTGCAAAGGTTTTGACTTACCTAGAAAAAAATCTCAGTTGCAGTGGAAAATTACACTACTGTAACTTGCACAAATGCAGTTCCATCCTGCTGGGTGGGCCTGTTCTAGGCGGGTGCTCTGCACTGCTTCTGGGCACAGCTTTCATTACCTTGCCAAAGCCTCTTCAGTCATCTTTGCTACAGTAGCTGGTTGGTTCTAATGAACATGGCATACTGTTCCGGTTCACTTTCTTCACATTTGGCTGTGTGTGGTGCTTTGATAACAAGTTCTGCATGTAGGCAGAGGCCAGAGGCTGCGCCCCGCTTCCTTCAACAGCCACATAAGTCTGTGGCAGATGGTTGAATCTCAGACCTCCTAAGAGGCTGACAACGTCTGTATTTTCAGATGCACCCCCAATTGTGAGCAGAGGAAACCCACACAGGTAAGGAGCAAGTTTGTTGGTTGGGGTTTTTTGCTTACTCAGTGATTCTTTAATGTGTGATCTTGTATAGCTGTGCTAAGTATTCTTTTTCCTCTTTTGTCCATGAAGGTGAGAAGAGGAAGCTCAAGCCCAGTTCCTGACATGTGAAGATGAAGTTTAAGCCTGCTTCCAGAGTAAGTACACCTTGAGAATGTTTTACTGTACCTAGGGGAATGCACAGCCTTTCTTCAAGGCACTGAAAGTGCTTACTGGCTCACCATGTAAAGGAGAATGTCTTTAGTCAGTGAAATGGTGAAAGAGAGGCTGTCACAGTTTTTTGTCCTTTAACTAGCAGCTGTTTTCTGTTGTAGATCTGAGATGCAGTAGATGGTGCTGAAGCAACACTGAAATATCTACAGTCCAGTGTGTATATGGAAAGTGCTTCCTGGCTCTGCAAAACACTGATGGTCCTGTGTCTTCAAGAGATGCATTCTGGGACAAGAAAACACTGACTGTTAGTTTAAAAAATGTTAATAAATAATTCTTTGTGTTGCTTTTTCGTTCTTTATTGCTTGTGAAGGTAGGCAGGTTAGGTAATTCAAATACCAACCAAGTAGTGCTTCAGGTGGTTTCAGCTCTGTATGCAGATAGTAGACAAAGCTGTTGAATGTGAGCTCTTTGACAGCTGTTGCTTAGTGTTGCCAAAATCAGTGCTGCAAAACAGGTGGAAGCTTGGGAGCATACTGCTCTAGGAATATGTATAGTAGTACACAACCATGGTGCTTGTGTTTCCTGTCTGTCCATGCACTCACTGGGAGAAGCATGCAGGCAGGAAATGTTTCACGGGATGACTGGGAAGTGATATTAAGGTTTGTACTGTCAGAATACTGCCCTGTCAGCAAGCCTTACTGCCTTACTATCTTGAGTAATTTGAGCTACCATTGATTATTCAACTAAAGATACTGTCAAAAATGCGGGTGCCTACTAATGACACACTGGCATCATCTCTCAATTCCTAAAAATACCTGTTTCTTTGAAGTGTGTAGATTTGACAAGTGGTAGATACTTTATATCTCATTAGCATAAGTCTGCCTTACATCTCCAATGTAGAAAAATTGGAGCCATTAATTTAACATTATGGTTTGTCTTTGGTAGTTCATGTGAAGGCGGGATCACTAGGACTTCATCACTGGCACATACCCAGCAAAAAATGGTTAGCTGACTTAAAAGGTGAAATCATAGGTCGAAAACCCCCACACCATTCTCTGCGCTTTCCTCAGCATATGGTTTTGTGAATAACCAAGATTCCTGTCCACTGAAAGTTCTGTTAGTAGCATGATGGAATTTGTGTGACATGGTAGTGTCACTTTCTGGGGTTGTAACTAGCAATAGGGAACCTGGTTGGAGCTCAGAACCAGTGGAAGTTATTTTGTCTGATTTTAAGTGTAGAAGGAGTGGATGAATGGTTGAGTATGCTGCTTGCATTTTCCTCCCCCTAATTGGAGGATCTTAAGCTTTAGAAATGCTTTACTGTTTTGCAGTTCTTCTGGTTGTCTTCATTTAAGAGAGCCTTCCCACTGCTGCCTATAAGTGGCTTTTTTCAGATCATTTATGTATGTGTGAACATAAATAGACGCCCACACCTTTTACATAGGAAGTAAAAAGTATAGGGAAAAAAAATTGCATGGTTATCTTGGGTGACTTTGTACACATCTCTTCTCTATGCAAAAGATACGAGCCTGAGAGCAATGGAAAATTGCTTTCTCTTGTTCTGCAGTGCTTTTTATATGGTGAGTTCTACCTTACAGGATTCAAGATCTTTAGGAGAGAACAAATCTCATTAGGAGAGAACAGTCTTCACCTGAACCAAGTACCTTCTGAGTTGGTCTTATAAGTGAATACTATGGTTTTAACTTGGGGAAGAAAAGGGGGGGAGGGAAGAGTGTGAAATGATTCCAAGTTGAAGTTAACTTCTCTACCTTATATGAGAGGAAAAAGCAAAAGTTCCTTGTCATTTAGAAAATCCATGATCAAACGCAGCATTCAGAGATTGCCCTACCAGCAGTCAGTTTGTAACTTTGTTTTCCTACGTTTTACTACTGTGAGCAAAGACATTTCAGCTGGACCCATAATAATTCATTGATATCCTGTAGCCATCAAAACCAAGAGCTAGTCATAGTTGTAGGCTGCTTTTTGCTTTGACCGAAATCTACCAGGGACCAGTTAAGTGTAGAGGTTGTTCTTTGAAGTTAGATACTCTAGTAGGATTACGTTATTATAGCATTGTCTTAAAAACACAACCCCAACTCAAAATCTGATCTGTTTTGACTGTTATAATGCCTATTGTAGGATTTAATTTTCCAAATTTTTAAATGAGTATTCATTTAAGGAATACATTCTTTTCTTATGCACTGTATTTTGAAGACCATTGTTTGAGTACCAGTTGGTTTGTTAGATTCTGTTGTAACTTTAATCTGAATTCTCATGGTCAGATGAATCTCACTTTGTCTTTCTGTTGGGACCCAAGTTTTACTGGCAGTTTTTTCTCATTTAGATACTTGGTGAGGTTACTTTCAGCTTTTTGGTGAGATATAAATAATTGAAGAATGTAGGCCTTATATTACTAGGTAGGTTTTTCGGCATGAAGTCTTTGAACATATTTATTTGTGCGTTTGTTTTAAGATTCAGTATCTTCAGGACTCAGCAGTTCAGTCCATGCATAATGCCATATCCAGAAGTGATACATTTCTATGATGCTATGACTTCTAACTTGATTGTAAGAATTACACTCGTATTCTCTTCAGAAGTGGTTACATTTTTATTTTAGTGACTCTGGGTTACTGGTTTTCCAGGGGCAGTAACATGAATTCTGTTTTTAGGTAGAAAATGTGTTTGCATTTTAAGTGTTCAGATGCATATTTTTCAAAGTGGCATGCTTTGCAAGGTTGGTCTGTGCAATGGATCTGTTCTCATCACTTACCAAGCTTAGTGTTTGTGTTGCTCTTGGTGAAAGAGCGGGATGTGTTTGGAGTTGTTTTATATTGGCTTCTAGAAATACTGAAGGGGTGTGCACTGTGTTTAGCCTGAAAGAAATACCCTTTTGGATGTTGATTCCACATTTACAGTAACTTATGATCAGTTAATTGTTTTTAATCCACAACACAGTCAACACAAAAATAGCATTATCCAAAATTAGTAAGGATGGCACGTGGAGCTAGGCCAAGTGCCTCATGGGCATATCTGTCACAATTGCCTTTATTGCTTGTCTTTGTGGTTTCTTCTGGTTGGAGACTTTGACTGATACTATTTATTCACACTTATTGTCTGTTGATTTTCCTTCATGCTGTCACAGTTCACATCTTATTTTTTCTTTTCCCTTTGCTTGCTGCTAAAGATAAAGACATCAGAGAGGTGTAAAGCTTAGAGAAATTGAAGGAAAGAGCTTCCATGTTTTGTGTGGAGTCACAAGGAGGTGCACCCTTACAGTCAGCTAAGTCTTTGAGATATTTTTGTCAAACTCAAGACCTGTTTTATTTATCCTCCCAAGAAGAAAAATGGGTGTCATAGCACTTTTAAAGGAAAACAGCATTCCATTCTGTTGAATTTTTATGTATCCTTCCGATGGGATACAAACGACTAACAAAGATACAAAAAATCTGAATGTAAGGAAGTTGTGCTAGAATCACCCTATTCAATGCTAGGACCCCTTATTATTGCTGCACACTGGAAGAAAACAAAGTGATGAAAGAAAGCAGAAAAAAATTCTGTCAGTGACATGATTTTTACATGTAAAAATGGTATTTTTAAGTTTCATGTGTGCAGGTGCATGTTTTAGTCCATTTGCTTTGTGCATGTCAGAGTACGCTTTAAGAAACCGATCCCCTGAAATTTGAAATGGGTTTAATTTAGGTATTTGTGCTCCTTAAAGCCATTTGACATAGAAGATTCAATTTGACAAGCACAAAATTTGATTAATTTCTCTCTGAATGGCACCCTGTCTCCTGCTCTGAGAAGTAAAACCCACACGATTTTAATATTGCAGCATGTCAGATTTACTTTGCATTGCTGTGCATAACAAAAGCAGAGACAATACTCTCTTCTGATTCCACATCTGAAGCATAAATGGAGGTATATTTAACTTGTTTAACTACAGATGCCTAGTCATAAAATTTCAGCAGTTGAAATGAAAATAACGTAATAATTGAATTCCTTTGTCATGTTATCCTTTGTGATGTTATCTCATCCTTTGTGATTTTTCAGCTGTCTGATATGTTTCATGCCTACTCGCTAGTTAACTGTGAGTAATCTATGTAGTTGCTATGAAGTTGGTGAGATACTTTAATTTTCCTAAGCAGTGATTTGTTTATTAGATACTGCTGGTCTGCTGATACAAATTTCTAAGCTCTCTTTTCCTGCTCGCTGAAGTTCTTCAGGTATTTCAGTGATGATGATTTGGAAATAGCTTGGGTAAATGATACTATATTTTGTATTTAGATTAGAAAGCTTTAAATATACATTAGCTTTAAATATATATTAGAAAGCTTTGTATATACAAACTGCCTGGTGTAAAGATTGGGTGGGTTGTTTGTTATGTGAAATAGCGTCCAAACCTTTCCTATGTTGTTATGTATATGAAAACAGTAAGTGTCAAGCCAAATGCGGTAGCCCAGTCTGCTATGAAGACTGAAGCATCTTGTTGTGTGGTTGCATATCAGAAATTCTGCAAAGCTTAGGGGAAGTGACAAAGTAAATACATATTTTAAAAAGGGGGGTGTGTGTGACTTGGGACAATTAAACCATAATTGCCTTGGTGACTCAGTGTACTTCTCTGTGCATCATTTCCCAGTGCTGACTAAGATGAGTGAGTCGTTGGGAATATACTGAAAGGGAATTTCAGTATTATATTAAAAAGAAAATAGGAAAGAAGTGGAAGCTTTTGAGTTTAAGAACTATGAGGTCCAGAAGTGTTCTGCAAGTGTCTGAACTATACTTTAAAGGTTTTGGTTCGTGGTTTGCTTATTTATTGTAATTAGTTTGTATCTAGGTGTGTCATCTTACTGGTAAGATGAGCGTTTTGGGAAAGAACTTGTCTTGGTGAGAAAGGGTGAATGCAGTCTGTAAGTTCATCTATGTAAAGTAATGCAGTCTGTAAGTTCATCTATGTAAGTAATTCATCTGTGAAAGAAGGAACCTCTGCAATCATTATCTGAATTGGTTTGCAGAATATTCTGCCATGTATATGGGGTGTTTGCAATGGTTGTTTTTTCCCTGCAGTGTTTTTTTGGGTTTACATGAATGTGATCTTTCTTTTTGCTTTCAGGTCTTTGAGTATAAACTTACGTAAATTCTAAAAATGGGAAGAATTTTTCTGGATCACATTGGTGGCACTCGCCTGTTCTCCTGTGCAAACTGCGACACTATTCTGACCAATCGTTCTGAGCTCATCTCCACTCGTTTTACAGGGGCCACGGGAAGAGCCTTTCTTTTTAACAAGGTTGGTAAGACGCTCAGGAGGAACTACTGTTTGCTTTTGAAAGACGACTTGGTGGGAAATGAATCTGTCATCAAAACTAAAAAGCTTCTTGGCTAAAATGTTGTATAGTTACCATCTTAATTTTTTAATCTTTATTTTGTCCTATCCTGCAGTCTTTGAAGTCAAATCAGGCATTTACTATCAATGGCAAGCTATCTAAATTAGTTTATCCACAATACTGAAAGACTGTAAAGAGGGTCGTGTGTATAGATGTATCATGGCAAAATACATGGAGTTTTGACTTTGGAGACTTCTGTAATATGAACCTCAGATTTACTGTGAGATTATCTTTTGGTCTATCAAAGTGTTTCAAAGGCATTTTCTGTTTTAGTCTGTTAAAGTCTAGGTCGTATTCTGTTCAATTCTCCAAAATGCATTTAAACTAACAGTAGTTTGTGAGCTTTAGGTGACTGTAGTCTCTTTTACAGGCAGTAATACTCTTGTTTAGTTGAATATTTTTTTTAAATTGATCATATTTGATTTAATTCAACCGACTGAAATATGGAAGTGTCCTCGTTTGGGCTGGGATACAGTTAATTTTCTTCCTAGAAGCTGGTACAATGTTGTGTGTTGGCTTTAAGCTGAGAATAATGTTAATAACACACCTAAAAACCTGAATTGTAGCATTATTTATTAACCCCTCTGTTAGACACTCTGAAAAAACAGTGATCATCGTATGCTTCCTTACAAAGCTCCTGGTCATGTCATCATTGGGGTGTGTTGGTTTGGGTTTTTTCTTGAGAGCCTTTTGGTGATTGGCAGATTTTATAGAGGCACCAGTAATGTCTTCACTTAACTGTGCTTGGCCTTGGGATTTCTGGTATGCTGATCTTTTCAGTAGTATATGTCTCTAAGTGTTGGGCTGCATAGCTGTAAGAGAACTGTGCATCTGTATACTTTTTCACCCAATACGCACTGGATTCTGGGGTTTGAATTTTTCTTGTGTTAAATAGTGGGGATAAATCACAGCAGTTTGGGTTTTTTACTTTTCTGCACACAAAAACTTTACATCTGGAGCAGAGAAAATGAGCGCAGTCAGGTGGCAGACTGAGAGAGCAGCACAGACCCATCGTTCAGAATCCTACCGCCTATCAGCAGTTTGGGTGTAGTTCTAACAGTAACTTTTCAGCTAATCATGCATCCTGGTTCTGTGGTGTTTTAAACTGCCGAGATAGCACGCACAAAAATAGGTGCATGTTTAATGCCTATATTCTCAGCCTGCTTTTTCTTACATGATTATTTCAAATGCACCTGAAGACTTTTAAAGAAGTACCTCTGAATAATTCGGTTCTCACTTCTGTGAATAACTGATCACATCAGTTGCTAAAAATGGGTTGCATATATTAACAAGTGGATTAATGCCAATTAGTTGAACAAGGTACGCTGCGCTCTAGTACTTCTTGTGATAGCATTTCATGTCTTGGTTAAACAGTGTGTTATACGTCCCTGTGAAGCGCATCTTTGAAGTGTTACCTTCACAACCAGATTTTCAAGGGCTGTTGACTTACTACACTGCAGTTTACAGTTCATGTGCAGTGCCAGAGGCTCTTGTAAAACGTTGATAGTCATGGACATTGTTACCAACCTTTGCTCTGGGCAGACTAATCCTCTCTATTCCGTGTCCCTGTATGTTTGTAACAGGTGGTAAATCTGCAGTACAGTGAAGTTCAGGATCGGGTCATGCTCACTGGCCGCCACATGGTTCGAGACGTGAGCTGCAAGAACTGCAACAGCAAACTGGGTTGGATTTATGAATTTGCCACTGAAGACAGCCAGCGCTACAAGGAAGGTCGTGTTATCCTGGAAAGAGCGTTGGTCCGAGAGAGCGAAGGATTTGAGGAGCATGTTCCATCTGACAATTCCTGAAGAGACTTGAGTCTCTTCTCAGGTTCTCTTCAATTGAAACTCAAAAATAATAAATTCATCAAAAAAAACCTGCTTACATACACTGTCACCTTAGCATCAGAGTCGGATTCATGGACTACAGAGTGGGAAAGATTGTGAGAGTATTTCAGATGGAACCTTCCTTTCTTTATTCCTTTTATATTTTACTTTCCCTCCAGCAGCTCGTTGTAGAAAGAATGTTGTGCAGATGCTGTAAATTTTTCTCTCTTGCATTTACATCTGTTGGATTTGAGATTGTATCTACAGATACAGTGGGCTAAAATGAAAACATTTGGGGGATTTGTCTTTTGTTGGAGAGAAATTTGATGAGGTTTCTTTTAGTTTGCACAAACTGATGTCAGCATAAAGTTATTTTAAAACTACCGATTGTTTTAAAAACTATATTCCAATTTTGGAGTTAAGTTTTTAGTTAGTGGTTTTGGTTTATTTTGGTTTTGTTTTGGGTTTTTTTTTTACCCAGTCTTTTGACCTGATCTGCTAGCTAAAGTAAAGAGATCCGAATTTGTGCTGAGTGCTAAAGGTTCAGTGTTGGTACAGCTTGGGCTGGCCCTTGTGCCATATTCTTGTTGAGGTTGATTGGTAGCACAGAGCCCATTATTTCCTGTCATTCTTGACCCAAAGATGTCACCATTCCTTGTTTATTTGTGAAGTCCCATTCACGAAGTAAACTGGTGTTGATTGGAAAATACTCTTGAAATAGGGCAAAACTGCTTGGCTTTTTTTAACTTTAACTGATGTAACTTATAAGCATAGTAATAATATAATAGTTGTCTGTTTAGTCTTGCGTTGCTTACGATTCAGGCTGTGTTTGTAATGATAGGGATCCACTGAGAAACTACTGTTTCAGTAGTGATTTCTTTTCGTTGCTCTACTAAACTCAGTCAGTAGACAGGGAGTTGCAAATCTCTAATTCTTCAAGTAGCTTTCTTTAAACCCAGAACTTCCTATGTTAAACACAGCTGCTGTGTAAAAGGAAAAGATTGCCAGCATGTTTGTTCATGCCCAGAGTTATGCAATCTGCATCTCTTGAAAAGATTAACTTAAACAGCTTGTTTTCAAATGCTGCTTCTGGTGTTGAAACTTTTATCTTTCAACTTTGTTGAACCTTTTTCATTGTGATGTTCCATTTTTATCTTTCTGGGCAGCAGTACATGTCAGCCTAGTAGTAACTAGTGACTTGGATTCCGGCTTTCTTATTGTAGAGGTCAGCTCTGTTTGAAACCGTGATCTTGCTTGCCTTTTTAGCAAAAATGCTCTTCATCAACTTGACTCAAGGGTGCCCAAACACTTTTGTTCTGTCTTAAGTTAAGATGTCAAGGGCTGAAATGTATTTGAATGTTAGATATATATGATTCCTTCTAAAGATGCTTCTTTTTCTTTTGTACTCATTGGATAAACTGTGGTCAACATGAAGTAAGTTACCCACAGGCTTAGAAGAGGGGAAAAAGCCTTCCACCCAGCCAAACAGATCTGGGCTCTGACCTTTCAGGGTATATTTCTTCCCTAGCCACAGCTCCATATCTGATGTTAAAATGTGGAGGGTGACTATGCAGAGTATTTTTCTTTTATTATTTTTTTTGTCACCAAGTGGCAATTTGGACACCCCTGACTTGTACCTACTGCCTATTTCATGTAAAAGTAGCTTTCTTATAGAATTGTCACATAGAAAGAGAACAGAGTAGATCATACCAGAGCTGTGCTTGAATCAAGCTGCTTAAACGATCGTGTACTTGTGCCTCAAATGAATCTGTTTTTGCACTGAGTACAGTAGTACCCCGTTATCTTGTACTTCTGTCCTTCACAGACCTTTAAAGCCTCATTAGCATGGTTCTCTGCAGTACTTTTCTTGTACTTCTGACATTACAGTACAATAAATTATGTTTTGTCCTGAATTGGTATTTGCCATTCTTTTTGAGTAATTTTCATGGGTCTGTCAGCTGAATGGTATAACCTGTCGTCCGTTCCCTACCTCGTTGAGTGCATCACTGCATCATTTTTACAAGCTGGTGATGAGCATCTCTTTCTGAATAGGTGACAGAAGTGTACTGTTGATTTTGGGACGTGCTAAGTACATCTTCATGCGTATACCACTTGGACATTTGAATGCCTTCAATTTGCGGCTGTTAAAGAGAAAATAAATCCTGGAAGTGGCTCATTTAGTGGAATTCTGGGTGCCGAACATAACTTCTGCAAAAACGTGAAGTTTTTGCTTGAAGATCAATTGGGAATTGAGGAGTTGGGTATTTGTATATCTGGAATTCTGTGATCTTTTTTCTTTGTGTGCACATGTTCAGGAGAGGCCTTCTGGTAGCAGCTGGTCAACTTCATAAGCTGCAGCTGAAGAGCTGGGGTGAGAGGATCATATTGGTGTAATGGAGCCTGAGGAGGTTTTTCTAACTCTTAAGACTTCTTTGTTTCGGTAGAATGTTGGTGAGATGTTAAAGATTACTTTCCCAAAAGCCTATGATTTGAAAAACACTACTGAGGTAAGTTCATTAAAAGTCTCTGAGACTTAAGCAAGTGCACTGCAGCTTTAAACCAGTAGACTCTGGATTGCACTTTAGCCTGTGTGCTGTTCCGTATCACCTTGCTGGTTCTGTGGGAGAGTTTAGCCTCATAAATTTTGACTGCTCCTCCCTGAGACGCTTTGTGTGTGAATGCAGATAACTTATCTGTAGGGAGCAAGATGATTGGTTACCGCACAGCTAGCAGCAGAGAAGACATTGCTATTTGGCATTAAATGTTATTTGGTGTTACTGCAGTAGCCTTTTATTCCTAAATGAGGCATAGCTGGCGCAACAAAAGTGCTGCTGCAGTGAACTTGTGCCTGGCACATGTTGGTGAGCCTATGCTGTCAGAGGCAGACAGGGTAGAAAGGAAATTACAGTGCATAACAGACTCCACTGTGTGTTTATGGAGACCTCAGAACTTGTGCTTTCGCCTGCAGCTTGGGCTAGCAGGGGTGCTGTAACTTTAGCCTGACATTGCCTGCATTAGAGTTTGCATTTCCTGTGCTATGATCTCATCCTGTAGTTGCAGTGTAGGTGTGCTTCAGTTTTGAAGTAACTGAAGTACTTCAAGTTTGGACTGAGGTACTTCATTAAAGCTGCTGACAGCCATTTCAGCAAAACACAGCTCTGGGAAGACAAAAAGATTGGATGGTGTGTTTATGGATTGAAAAAATGTTCTACTTACTCTTTCCATCGATGTTCAGGAGAGCTTCTGAAATGGCGTATCTCGAGGCTCTGTTAGAAAAGGTAGCATTACACTTGCTCGAGGCTGGCTATGGTTACCTGAGAGAGTCTTATTCGTACAGGGCAAGCTTGTCTCACCAGATTTGTGCCCGAGCTGTAGGAAATAATGTCAGTAAATCATCAGTGGGTTAACAGGAATGGAACTGATGAAGCTGCAGTTCAAGACACAACCTTATGTCTTGCCAGGTACAAGAGGTGGCTGGGGAAGAGCCTAGCTGTTTAATCAACCTTATTTTAGACGAGAAACCTGGCCTGTGGCATTGAAGTACCAAAAGTAGTCTGTGGTGTTTCTTCCTTGGGCCTGCCTTCACTTCTTTAGCAAAGCAATAGTAAACTAAAAACCAAGTCTGGTGGAGCTTGGTTTCCTGTGGATCTTGAGGGCTTTGTGGAGTTGCTTGTGCCTGACAGGGATGAAATGTTTCAGACTTTATAGTTTGCTCGGGGCACTGATAAGGGTGACTCTCCAATCTGGCCCTAGTTTTGCAGGACGTTAAAGAACTCAGCAGTTTTGAGGCTCCTTGCTTCATCAGCTGGAGTTAAAATTGCCCAATGACTTTAAAAGGGTGGTGAGGAGGAGTATGACCTGATTGACAGTGTCACTGTGTAAGCCTTTTCCTCTTTCAGGAAATCTGAAATACTATAGCCAAAGAAAATGAGCTCCTGCCTGATTTATCACTTATTATGTGGCAAAAACATTCAACACCTTCTGATGAGCCTCATTCAGATCACATGGAGATGTTCCTGTCTCAGTTACTTCCCTTACCTCCTCTCTCTGGTGTAAGGATTTCTGGTATGTGTAAGTAAGTATAAGGGGAGAAATGTCACATTTGCCTTCCAGCCTTTTGTTTGTTCACTAATGGGGTTGTACTTATTTGAATGGATTTCTGTGATTCTAAGTAATATTGCTGCAGCCTGATGCCAGCCTGTCACTAGGCAAGGGACCTTCTAGCATGGTATTAGTGACATTATCATCTCTCTCATCCCCAAGTCTAGGCAGAGGTTGGTTGAGAATGATATAGGACTGAACATCCTGCTCTGGGTAAAGGCAATGTGAAGGAAGACCTCATTAACCCTGTTCACAGGACACTTCCATTCCATTGTCTCTTTCTGATGTTACTGTAGCTGTGATCTGCTTAAGTTTGCATTGCAGCTCCTCCTTTTAAAAAGGAGGTGACTATGAAACAGCAGTCTGTGCCTCTTAAGCATGACATTTCTCTCTCAAGAACCTGAAATACAGTTTGGTACAGGCTGCTCTGTATACTGCTCAGTTGGAAAGGGTGTTGTGTTCCTGTTTGATTTGTTACTGCAAAAAGAAACCCGGGCACTTGTCTAAGAAATGGCCAGAATCGCTCTGCACTGAGAGGCTGGTTACAGAAGAAAAACCCAGATGAACAAGACATTTGTGTGCTTCTTTGGGAGGGGGGGTTCAAGTCTTGACTGAACCAGGCAAATTCACTCAGAAGCAGCACAGGTGGGAGAAATTAAGTAAGCTTGCACCCTTTCTTTCTGACTTGTGTGAGTTCAGGGAAAGTGGGAATCACTTGTGCACTGTAGAGGATCTAAGGTTCCCTGATGAGCAGAGGAAGAGACTGAATGTAAGCACTTCTGTTTGCTTGAGAACCTCATTGAATGTCCTCACTATAGCTCACAGATAATGGGAAGTGCAGAACCAGGGCTAAGTTTCTGGTATTTGGGTGAAGGCAGCTGGAAAATAGTTGTCCTTCAAAGGAGGCTGATTTTGTTCTCATTATCTGAAGCATTTTATGCTATCAGAAACTTGTATTTCTTATATAAGTAAAACCAGAAGACGACCAATAGGGGAAGGAACAAAAAGCTATGGCATTAATATGCATTTCCTAAGTGTCTGAAGGGGTGGGTAGGAGAGAGAAGAGGGTTCAGACCTTATGTTTATAGGCTTTGCCCAGGAGAGATGTATGCTTGTTTAACATCAGGACCCAATAATGTTTCCTTCTAGGAGCTGGGTATGTCTAGATAGGGGATTTTGCTTTGTGCTTTTGAAAGCATTTGATGTGACTGTTGTAAACATTTACAAGTATTTGGAACAGTAGGTTTACTGAGTTACAACAGACTGCATGCCATGGATTGAAAAAGTGGTGTTTGCAAGGGTTGTTTGCAGACTGATGGCAGAAACTGCAAGAGATGCAGTCGTCAGTGAAATAGGAAGACCCCTTTCCTACCAGGGGAGCACAAAGCAGAATAGCTGGTTTATACAAGGGTACTTAGCAAAAAAATTGCCTTTGTCTGTCCTTATCGACTGAGTATAGTAATCCTCTGTCCTTGAAGGGTTTGAAGACTGTTATTCTAAGCATGACTACATGGTGAATAAAGAGGGAAGAAGAGGGCGTTTGTTACCTTTCAGGGATAGATCTTTGCTCATGTGTACCATCAAAGTGGGATGCTGTCAGGGAGGTAGTGAGAACTCCGGGGCATCCCACAGACAGGGTGCAGAAACTGCCTCTGTTGCTATGCTGCTGCTGGGATTTGGCCAGCAGAACTTTCTCCCCATCCTACTCATTTTTATTAAGTTGGTCTGGTCTGTTATATTTTAGTCCACACCATGCCCTCAATTAGAACAAGTTGCTTAGGCTTCCTTAGGGCAATCTTTCTGCTTTAGGGATTAAGGGAAAGTAAAACCTACTTTAGCTCTGTCAGCACCCACAAATGTATGTGGTAAAATGCAGGCATGCAAACAAAAATCTGTAACTGCTATGGTGATTGCTGCACCTTCCTTACAGGATCACCACAGTTCAGGGACTGGAGGAATTGCCTGCTTTTGGCAATCGTAGAAGGTCACTTCTAGTATCAGCATGATTAGTCATTGCAGCTCAGAAGGGAATCAATCAGGTGGATTGTCTATTCCATTCTCCCTGCTGAAGAATTAGCTTAGTGATGTACTCAATAAGCCTCCATTCTTGGGATGAAGTTTCTCAGCAGGATTTCTTATTGTAGCTGAAAGGACATTAGTGAGAGACGATTCAGGTCACAAAAGTAGAACACTTTAAAATGCCAGATTTCTGACGGATTGGGCAGCACATGGTTATCATGCCTGGGGGTGAAAGTGGTATGTGATCACAAAAGTAGGGGAGGCACCATCATCACCCTTGCCTGAGGTATGCATTGTTATGCATTGAGCTTGTAGGTACAACTTCCATCCCACCACTCCTAACTCTAGTTTGACATTTTATTAATTCTGTTTCCAAAGTTAATTTGGATATGAACTTTCTAATGTGCATTTAGTGGCAAAAATTAAAGATTAAACATTTGTAGTTAGCTGCTTCATGACTGGAATTTGAACTGGGGATCCCATTTGGTGCGGTAACTGTTACTACTTAAGCTCCAAGGCCGACTGCTGCTTAACCAGCAGTTGGAGGAAGCTTTTCATCGAAGAAGGCTGAGCAGATGTCAGATGCAGGCTTTAGAGGGTTTCACTTGATGTAAGGTCTCAGTGCTGGATAGGGAATGCTTTTTCAGCTTGTATGCTGGTTAGTTAGGGAGGGTTTGAAGTTTTAGTTTGGTTTTGTTCATGGTGTTTTTTTCCCCTTCTGATGCCCGGAGTTGGAGAATTTCTTGCTCTATATGGAACCTCAGAGGAAGAGATGGAAAGATGAAAATTACTCTGTATTTCCTACCCAGAACGCTTAACTGACTCTGTCACTTCCAGCTTCCTGAGTTGAGAAGGTTCCTGCTCCATGCACAACCCCTGTAAAGGAGAGAAATGTGCTGTGATTCCTGTGCCACACTTCTGGGAAAGGGAGGAGGAGTTGGAGGTAGTTTACTGTCTTATCTCACCCTGCTTCATGTGCTCTATCAAGCTACAGGTGAGCTCCAGGAAACTTTGGCTGCCTGTCAAAACAAATCTGAGACAAAGAAAAACAACAGCATTAAACAGTCCGGTGCAGATTTAGGACAAAGAACTCCGATGTTTGTATGAAACCAAAACCAGACACAAAAGCTATTTCCCCCCATAAAGCTCACTTGGCAATATCGGTGTTTTTCTATCAAAAGGCTGAAGGAGAAGTTGGTTTGAAGTCTGCCACAGGGAGGGATGGGAAGGCAAAGGCAGAGATGGACCCTTTGTGCCAGAGGTTTTGCAGTTACTTGCTGGCAGTGTTGATGCTTAGATATGGTTCCAGGTGCCTTGGGGAAGATGATACATAATCACTGGCTCCTTTACGTGCCTTCTCCTTTTCTACCCCTTCCGTCCCTGTTCTCTGCAGCCCTGTTGTGAACCCCTTTGTTCATCTTTCTGCCCTCTGTGGTTTTCCCTGTTGTCATCTCCCCACACTGCCATTTGTCTCTTTCCCATCCTGCTCCTTGCATCCCTGCTAAGCTTCCAGCTCGTGACCTTGTTCCTCCCAGCAGGGCATCAGAGGCTGCAGTTCTCGGGTGCCTCCTTACCCCTGCCCTGTGACAGCAATGTTGGTGGCACGGCTATCCGGTGAACCCATGTAGGGAGACAAAAAGCCTGTTGCTGGTCTGATTCAGTGGGCTGTCACACAAACAGCACGTGCAGCCTTGCTCGCAGGCTGCTGGAGATGATGCAAGGAGCAGCCAAGTTTTGCTTGCACTGCCACTGCCACTGAAATCAGCTTTTTTACCCCTGCCCCTTCTGTGCTGCCGTGGAGGCATGAGGAGCACAGACACAAATGAGGTGACCTTACTGTTCTCAGTTCTTGTTTTGGTGCATAGATGCTCAGGATAGACAAGTATGGAGAAGGCTCTGCTCATCTCTTCTGCATGGGGTTGGTGCCCAGTGTGGATAAGGAGCACTAACACATCCATCTGCATGCGTGCAGGCAACAAGCATGGACTGCTGTGACATCTCTACCAAGTTTCAAGGCCCAGCTCCAAAGTGTTGTGTCACAAAATTTTTTAACAAGTGATTGGACACTTTGTTTTCAAAGGAGAAAATTATATCCCCTTAAAATTGTATTCGCTGAGCCTTGTTCTAAGAAATGCCTAACTGCTTCTAGATGAGCTATTTTAAACCATTATATCCTATCCTGAAGCAGACCTCCAGCATGGAAAACTTCAGCCCAACTGTTTAATGCTTGGTAAGTAAAATTATAACCAGCTGAGAAGAGTTGTGTACTGGGAAGTGCCCAACAGCCTTAATGTAGGAGTCATGTTTTGCACAGACACTTCAGTTAGCCAGAAAAGAGAGCCCAGCTGTCAACAAGTGCATCAGTTTGGACGGAGGAATGGAAAACTATGTTTTTACCTTTCCTTTATTGTGCTTGGATATCTCTTTTCAGGATGCAAACATACATCTGTTTGTTTTCTTGCCTTAAATGAGTAGTTGCATAAAATTTAGCAGAGGCACATGTTTTTGTCCATCTCCTAACACTGTAAAATTGAGTGTTTACAGTATTCCTTTATAAATAGCTTAGTTCAGTGACCTTTTCCAGGACTGACTAGCTGCTAAGTAATCAGTGTTTGAAAGACTCTGGTCCTGATTCTTCTCTTCTTTATGCTGTTTTCACTCTTGTTATTAAATGAGTTCATTGGAGGAGGTAGTCATTCTCTACAGCCTTGGTCTGATTAGAAATGATAAATACATATATATTTCTGTATATATACAGAAATATGTATCCATATACAGAAAGAAACTATATAGAATAGTAATGAAATCATAGTAACTAGTGGGTTTTGATTTTACTTGACATTGTGCACACATGCTGAGATTGCTGGTCTCCTGAAGCATACCTGTAGGCACCTTTTCCCTAAAGCATACCTCTGCAGGTGTCCTTTAGGGTTTTGTGTGTCTGCTGTTAGCTGTAAATCTTCCCGTCTGTGCCAGTTAGAGGAGCAGACCAAAATCATAGTTAGAAGAACACTAAACCATTTATTTTCTATGTCTTTCTGTAGGCAGTACAAAATACGATCCTGATTTGAGGTGCAAGAACTGACAACTCTAACCATTCACAGCTTAGGCTTTATGCTATAGCATTAAGCAGAAGCAGTGTCCTTCCCTACTATCAGTCTGGCTGCAGCTGGTGGAGTGTGATGGAGGTGACAAAATTAATCTATAGAGGGGAAGCAAGCAGTGACAGGGATCCCTGCATAGAGATACCATTCTTTTCCTCCCTCTGCCTAAGAAACAATAGAAGAAGGGAATGCTGCAGCTGGGCACTGCAGTATGTATCCAGAGATGGTGGATTGCCTTGCATGACCCCTTTGAGGCTTTTTTTATAAAAGGGTTTTTTTGGGGCTCCTCTCAAATCTGATGTGGCCAGATCCCAGGGAGGAATGAAGCCATTCTTATTTCTACTACAGCATTGCTTCATTTGCATGTCTACGTGGGATAAATCCAGCTTCTCTGCAAAGCACCAGTGTTCCACGTGTTAGCTCTATTTTAAAGATTTCTGTGGTTAAGAAAATGCTGTTGCAATCCCTTCCAGCCTCATCAGTGAGCTGACCCTTAAGGGGTGATCTAAACCCAGCTCCGTGTCTGGGCATGTCTGCATCCCACTTCCCCTTCTTTAGCTTTAGAGTGTTATCATAAAATAATGTATCATAAAGTCACAGAATAGTTTGGGTTGGAAGGGACCTTCTAAGGTCATCCAGTCCAACCCCCTGCAGTCAGCAGGGACATCTTCCATTGCAATAATCAATATTTGTGTTGGAAAAATGTAATGGCTGGGTATATAACACATACCATAAGTTATCAACCCTGTATTTTAATGAAGAGCTGTTTTCTGCCAGCACAAGGGACTCTGTGGATGTTTCAATATCTACAAATGCTGGGTAGTGAAACCTGAAGCAAAATTTGGCACCCTGCAAATCATTGGTTACCTGTGAGCAAAAGAAGAATGGGCTGGATTCTCATTAAATCACTGCAGCCTGGAGATGGGACCCCTTCCTTTGCCAGGTGTCCTCTGCCTAACTTTAAGCTAAGAGGGGTGGGCACCCTGTGTTCCTGGGGAGAACCTTTCTCTGATGAGTGTACTTGATCCCCAAGATGATCATATGTTCTGAAAAGCTTTTTCCCTGGAAATACCCATTTAATTTTCCTGGTTGTCAAAGTTTCATAATGAAGATGATTTGATTTGTCCTCACAGAGTAATTCCAGAGAGCCTTCCCACGGATGGTGAAGTTGCAATCTTTAATTTAAGTATTCCAGCTCATCCTCATGTGGCTGAACTAGAGGTCTATGGAGTTGTGGGGGAACGAGTGCTTGTGACTGATTGGAAGGCTATGTAATATCTGACTATAATCTTTGAGGTAAAATTGGGGTAAAAACCAGGTTACCCAAGGAAGCTGTGAATGCTCTGTCCCTGGAGGTGTTCAAGGCCAGGTTGGACTTGGAGCAATGGGGTCTAGTGGAAGGTGTCCCTGCCTGTGCCAGGGGGTTGGAACTGGGTGAGCTTTAAGGATCCTTCCAACCCAATTCTATTGAAATACGTTTGCATCATTTGAAGTTCTCAGGCCAGATCCCAAGTTTGTATTTGTTTCCTTCCAGACTATAACTCGTGTCAGGTTCTTCCCAAAGCTGTGCTTCAACACTATTTATTGCAACATCAAGCTTTGGGGCAGACGTTGTTAGTCTCACGTTGGTTAAAGAAGTATTTATAGGAAACCTAAACCAATCTATTTCCCCAGGGTTCCACGCTAAGGATGTCAGATTTGGGGCTTACCAAGGCAGCTGCCACCCTAAAATAGACCAGACAATTTCCTATTGTTCAGGTGACATAATAAGGCTGAGATGCAAATGCAGAAGGAAGCAGTATCTGGTATGTTTTGACTGATTCTTTTTCTGCTGATGTCTTGTTTTTTTTGTTTAATAATATATTTTACGGGGGAGAATAGGGGAAGATCAGGGCCCAGCTTCTGGCTGGGATGTACAGCCTGCAGAGAGGGTGAACGTTACTAAACGCCTACGTCTGACAGGAACCGATTTAGACATTCTTCTCCCTCTCTGCAGAGGGCTGCACTGCAGTATTAAACATTGATGCTCGATAGATCCCCCTTCCTCAAAGGAGGAGAGGAGGAACAAGCAGAAGTTAATAGCTGGTGGCCAGTACACTGGCTGTAGATCAGAAGTACTGGATTGAAGTTCTTACCCCCAGATGCATGGCTAGGTTCTGATATCTTTGGGAAGGGGAAGCAGCTATAAATATCATCCCAGACAGGAATTCTGCTGAGGACCACAGGAAAATGTCTCAGTCGGCTTCACTGAAGCCAGCATGTCCTCGCAGACTGAGTGAATCAGCGTTCACTAGAATCAGCTGAGTTTTGTTGTTGAAAAACCTACTTGCATCAAGTGGAGGAAGAGCAGAAGCCTGAGGTCTATCCTCAGTTTGGCCACCAGCCACAGTCTTCAACCCCCTTTTTCCTACAGGGTCATTTCACTTTTTGTCCTTCAAGCCACCCCCACCCTGTGTGAGGTAAGAGGGCTATGAAAGACCTAGAAGTTGTCAAATATTTTGTCAACTGAAGAAGCCATGGCAACGTAAAGCTACAATGCAGTTTCCATCACAAGACCAACTTGAGTCAGTTACTGCCTTTGAAACATCTGTGGTGTGGGCTAAAAGTAGCTTTTTCTACCAGAATTGAAGTACATTGAAGGAATCACAAAACATATCCCAAAATAGGAGGAGGAAAAAGGGAATATCAGATGAGATGGGGAACAACAGAGTGTAACAACAGTTATAAAATGCCTCAACAGTTTCCCTGCTTCTGTTATTGTTCTTTTTCCAGCCAGATTGACAAATTCACTGGATTAGTTAAATTCTGGTATAGTGATGAAGATTCTTAATATTATATACATTCCTGCAGGGAGTTACCTGCAGCTGGGGGGTTAATACCACCACTTGCTTCTGTAGGAACTGAAGGTTGTAGTCTTACCTGAGGGCTTTATCCAGATGTGTACCAGTTGCTATTTGCCTTTATCCTATGTTACGCCGACTTCTATCCTTCCTGTTCTAGAAATGCATCTATCTAGAGACTGGAAACATGGGAATAACATCACCAGGTGATATTTTACATGGAAAAAGAAAAGTAAATATATGTCCTATAAGAGGAAAAAGTTGCTTCTCTATGAGAGATTTGAGACATCTGAAATAGCTGAGAAGTAGTGGGGAACACTTTGGACAAGACTGTGATGTGAGTAGCAAAACAAGTGAGTTTGGGGGCTGTCTGAAGACAGAATGCCCTGGGGTGCATTGTAACTTGGATCTGTAAACTGCACAAAGGGTTTTTATTAAAGAAACACATTTCTACAATGGTTTTCACTTGAATACCTCAGAGTGTTTTAGTAGGCTCAGAAGATGCTGGGGAACAGCCAATGCAGAAGCTGTGCTGTGAATCTTGCAGCACCTATTTCTGTGGAAGACATTTTTCCTTACTCCCTTTTTATTCAGATGTTGAAGGGAAAAGAACAAGGCAAAGGCTGAGGCTCACACCCAGTGTCTGTCTTTCTCATTTTTGCTAAAGATGATAAGAAAGTAATAAACACCATTTTGTGTAAATAACCTTCTTTTTCCTTACCGACTTGAGACACACTTTCATTGGTTCACTGTAATTAGGCAGAAGGTACTGAAGTGATTTATATGTCAGACCTAGCAGATAATATTGTAATTGTACCATTCTTTCAATAGATTGATTCCCAAAAGCTTTGACTCAAACCCTGTATTTCAAGTGCAGGTGTACTTCAGCACATTTCAGGAGGAATTGCTGGTTTCATGGTTTGTCCCTGATGTTATGTTAAGCTAAAGCCACGATTTGAAAGCCTGGAAAAATACGGCTCAATTATTTTACTCAAAAGCCATCTGAGATAATAAGCAAGAAGAAAGGGAGACTGTTAATGTTCTATGGGTCAGATGTGCAGGGGTGTCTGATATACTTTGTGCTTTTAAGGTGTGCCAAAAAATCTAATCCCAAGGCCAGGAAAGCAACCCAGCAAGCAGAGGAATTTGGATGATAAGAGAAAGTGTCACCACAAATTGATGGCTGCTGTAGCTGGGGTGTGCAGTAAGGGGAGTAAAAAGCTCCCTTAATGAGAAATAAAGGCTCTGCAGTGTTGTTAGATCATTGTCTGAGGGATGGACCAATGGGCAAAGCATGCTGGAGAAGGGGAACAGGTGTATGTGCAGCCTTGAAGGAGGATGGGGAATTGCTGTGACTCCTGTAGGCATGTGCCAGTGCTGTGGCTACGCCAGGCTCAGCCTGGCCGGCACCCGTGCAGCCGCACATAGTAGGTGCTGCTGTTGCAGTGCTCAACATGGGGAATTTGCACGGGTGCAGTGGGCATCTTCTGCTCTCACAGAGGCAAGTGAGAGGTGTGGGTATTCACTGGCTGAAAGAATCAGGTTTTGGTGGTCTCAGACTAGCGTGTTTGTAAATACTGACCCTGCCAGTTTTGGTGCCTTGTGCTGGTACAGGAATATTTGGAGATGTTCCTGTGAAATGAGTAATTTCTTCTTGGTTTTGTGATATTTTGTATTGAAGACTCCTTCATGCCTTCCCTCTTCCACTTCCCCTGAAATATCGTCTATCTCCACAAGGAGTGTACCTGGCTGTGGGTCACCTCTCCATTCGCTCCTGAGATGTTAACCTCTGCATCCACTGATGAAAAGAGCTGATGAAAAGTCGCGGGGGTCTCTGAGTGAGAAGGTGGGTGTGTAAAAGTCAGTAGCTAAGGTAAAGCAAACCTTGTCAAATCCCTTTCTTGACAGGCAAAATAGGATCAGTCTCTGAGCATGGCTGGTAGGGGATGGTTCATAGTGCTGTGCTGGCTGCACCATGGGGTGCGTCCCCTCAGGGCTGGTGGCTCCAGCAGCAAGGACTGAGTTTGCCCACAGTGGGAAGTCAGGGATTTTGTTAGAAGGTATTTCTGCATGTGAGTATTGGATCTGTGGTGCAGCAATTGTGTCTCACAGCATGAAGCCTGTATCACCCATCTCCTGATGAGCAAGCCTGAGCTGGAGGGACTGCTCCCCCCACCATCAGAGCTGATAGCACTCTCTTCCTGTGGAATGGGCAGTTTCCCTGTGTGAAACGAGCAACTTTTGAAGGACTGTGGAAGCAGGAATGCTAGGGTGAAGTAGGCCTCTTATTGAGCCTTTACCCTGCCTCCTGAAACAGTAATCACTGTGTGACCCTCATGATAAACTGGCTCCGGTGCTAAGAAAGCAGAATCCAAACTGGCCGTGAGTGGTCCTGTAGAGTTGTGTGTGTAACAGATGTGCACAGCTCATGCCTTGTTCTATGGCTTTTGAACAGCATCTCAGAGAGAATATAAGCCCTCTGTCCACTGTGCAAGCAGAGTGTGCACATCAGTGGAGCCTGTTTATCTGCTGCTCAGTCTTCTCTCCTGTAGCTAACACAAATAAATGGCTGCTCTTTTGACCTGACCCACATTTGTACTCCAGTTATTCTGTGATGGGATGGAGGACCCAGCAGCTTCCGCTGTGCTTGGACAGCGTTATCTACTTCTTGAAACACCTGAGATATGATGCTCTGTAGTAGGGCTGTTGGTATTTGAGACAAGGCTTTTGCCCGCTGTTTTCAAGTACCTTTGAGGATGTGCTTTGGAAATAGGACACTTCACTGAGTTACATGTACTGCGAGGGGAAGGCTCATTTAACCACATGTTGAAGGAGCAGCACACTGCAGGGAAAAGCTGGGAAGGCCTGAGCTCGATGTTGTAGCCTGGAAAGTCAATGAGGGGTGGCACTAGAACAGACCATTTTCTGAGGTTCTTGTTGGATGCTCATCTTGCTCTCCATCAGTATTCCAGCTTAGAAAATAATGCCCTCATGGAAGTCAGGGTTGTTTTACCACAACTTGTACCATTTATGTTGGCTTAGAGAAACACAGTTAGTATGAGAAGACATGCAATTTATTGTTGGTCTACTTAAAAGCTTTACCAGTGTGTTCAAAGAGTCCTTGTCAACCCACTTACAATGATGCTAACAATGATAAATGATATTATTGAGAATATTAGAAGGGAATAAAAGAGACAATCCCTTAATACACCAGTGTCAGATCTAACACATACAGAGCAGTTTGTCTGCTGCAGCTCTCCCCAGGCTCTGCTCACCCCTCTGCTGCCTGGGCACTGCAGTCATTGGTGCCTGCTGTTCCCCAGGAGCAGAGACCATGGACCCACCAAGTCCTTCACCTCCGAGCAGCACGATGCTAATGATGGGCCTCCTCCATCTGCCTCACCAGGGTGATGGTGGTGTGGTTTCTGCCTCCTCCTCTGCTGGAGTCCACTGGGGCTGTTTCCACTGTGTCTCTGGGGCTCTCCTCACCGTGCCCCTCAGTCCTCAGTGCCCAGAGCCGGTACCTCCGCACTGACCCTCCAGGCAGAGCTGTGCACACCTCGCAGAGCTGCTTCCCTCCCTTGCTGCTGCCGCTACTGCATGTGCTGTCCATGGGGGAGTAGTTCATAGCGCTGGAGCTGCTGCTATCGCCTGTGATGGAGGTTTCAAGGCCCTGCTGCCCTCCCTGCCTGTGCTTCCCCTCCCAGCTCAGGGGTCGGTTGCTGTGCCCGCACAGCAGAAATACCCCCAAGCCGTGCTGCTGGGGCCTTTGGGCACCCCTTGGGCCAGGGAAAGCAAAGAGTGGGGATGGCTGTGGGACACTGAGCTCCTTAAACAGCTGCTGTTGCAGGTACAAAGCTCATGTGAAACTCCCCATATGGCAAGTCCCAACCAAAGCAAGGTTCACACACTTCTGCATTAGGTTTCACAGTATTAGTCCCCAGCCTGTGGCCTGTTTCTGGCAGTGGCCAGGCCCTATTTCTTGGGCTATAGCCATACAGACCCCTTTCTGACAGTCCACGGACGTGAGCTGTCACACACGAGTCCAGCAAGGATGATGCAAACCCTCCTGTAGCTCAAGGCTCCTCACCAGGACCGAGCAATAGATCTTCTCGGAGGCGTTAGCTCTTTCCTATCTGGTCTTGCCTCATGTGAGCCTGGGGGGGGGGGGCTGTAGTTGTTGGCTTTGGTGCACAGCTGCCACTTGGTTTAATTCACACTTTATAGCCAGGGTAATTTGCACAATTAACCAAACTTTCACAGTACCCAGGATGACACTTCTAGACTGCAAAGCCTAGTTAAGTATTGAGGCTTGCCAAGGAGGGATTTACACCAAGAATGATGGTTGGCATCTTTTATAGTGGTTGTAGTAAGAGCGACCTGCTCACTCTTGTCAGACTGCAAACCTTGCTTCGGTGGCTTGTTTTACTGCCAGTAGGATCACAAATGTTGGAAGTGGATACTCCATTACCTGCAACAACTGCTCAAAACTGAAGCCAAACATTATAAAGCTTCATTTAGTGCACAGTTAAAAAGTTTCCGGTCATTTTAGTGTCACTTCTAAAAGAATAGTGTAATTAAAATCATACCTTTAAGGTTATGTTACATGCACTTGCATTATCAGACAACTTAGTCACGCAGAGGTGATTTCTGGATGCTGGGTGTGCACACAAACACAGCTGGACCCCGCATAAGTGATTACAGACCCACTAGAAACCAAAGGGTACATTTCATATTCACATCTGATTAAATTGTGTTCTGAACTGATTGGAAACTGAGCTCTCTTTGTATTCAATTTGCATGTGTAAGTGCTTCCTGCTTGCTGGTGTCCTTCCAGAGAGGCAGCTGAGAGCATCCACCTTGCTGGGCTGCCTGTTAGTGCCAGAGTACACCTCTCATCTCAGAAATCCTCCTGCTGTAAGTTACTAAAATCACCTCATCTCCTCCATTAAAAATGATGCTGTTCATCAGACCAATGCATGATTATGTATCACGCGTATGCAGTGTTTCAGTATCCCAGCACTAGGGACTTTTAGCTTTCTCTCTATCCCAGCATTATCAATTTATACATAGGTGTTCTAAATTATACTCAAACCCATGCTATGCAGTTGTCCTAATATTGCAAAGCCACACTAACAGTATATATTTTTGAAATATAGCTTAACCTACTAGAAATTTTTACTCTTAATTTGTTAATCTTTGCTTCTCATAGTACCCAAAATACTATGTTTTGCAGATACACAAACCACAGTTTTCTGTGTTACATATATAGGCATTGCCTTGTATGCTGGTGACCTATTAATCAGGATCACTATTGATAAGAGGATCTATGGCCAACCTCATCAAAGGAAACAGGGTTTCTCTTCTTTGGAGACAGTGAGCCCTATAAATTGGATCCATTTTTAACTTGTCACCAGTTTGTTTATACTTTCTCTCATTTGAGCTTCAGCAACAGTGATTGATCTAAAAGATAATTTTTTTTTTTTCCATTTATCTATATATATATGATAATAAAGCAAAACAAAAGCAGGAAAGGAAATACAGAGCAACATGCAATTAATAATATCGGTTCTTTGGATTCACTAATTATTCTCCTGTGCTACCTATGGAAGACAAAAATAGTAGAGATTGTTATTAATGGTTATCTTAATTAACAAGGTAGATCATTTATACCCACAGCACTTTTTGATGATATTAAGGATCTAATAAATAGTATCTTTGCATATTTGTACACAATTTATTAGCTTAAGTTCTTAAACAGCCGCTCACCAATCCTCCACCGTGTTGGTTTTCTGTTGGTTCCATCTCTCCTCTGTAACAAAACTTCATATTTTAGTGTAAAATCTATGACATTAATGCATACTCTTTACCATTATAGGTCTTTTAAAATTCTTTTTCTTATTTTAACTTCTCTTCACTCTAAGAAAAAACACTGGTATTAACACATCAACTAGAATCATGTATTGCAGGCTTAACTTTGTGCTTTCAGAGTGAACTCTGTCCCAAGTCAATTAGAGTATTTGATCATTCATCATCCCCCCAAATCTTTATACATACATGCGTTATCTTCTATTTTTCCAGCTTCTAACTTTCTTTCCTGCGCATACTTCCACACACTTATGTGAAACGAAACCACACTGAAATTAATAATACTAATGCTAAATGCCAACTGCTTCATTTCTGTTGGTATCTTTTGAATTCGCTCTGCTTGTACCTCTTGATTTGGCTGCTTTACCTCTGATTACAGGCAGGTATTATCTTTTAAATGGTGCTTTTTCTACTTTTAAAGTCCAAACCCTTATAGAAGACGCAGAAAGAAGATGCTGTTCTTTTCTTCTTGTTTCACACTTAGGGTTTATACCATGCTTGGCACTTCTATAAACCTCCCTTTCACAGTCCTTCACTTCTATAGCTCATTCCCAGCCCTGCTGCTGCACAACACTGCTTGCAAACGCTGCAGCCCAATTGGTGTCACAGCCTGGACTTGCTCCAGTGTTTTATCCGTCCTTAAAGCCTTCTGCTTTGTTCCTGAAACAGCCTCTGCTAACTTGGCCTGGGCAGTGTCTCAACTCCTTGCAGTGAAGCAAGCCCCAGGGTGGCTGTGGCAGAGCTAAAGCAGCCTCTGCTCCCTGCAGCCCTGGCTGCTCTTGCTGGGAAAGTTGACTTCTTCCTCTTTATTTGATTTATTTATTTATTGCCGAGATGGAGTTAAAAAAATTAGTGGGAAGATTAATACCAGTGAGGAAG
>JANRGW010009299.1:7233-48208 GCA_024733675.1 Psilopsiagon aymara | reverse complement strand
CTCATGCTCTGCCAGGGAGGAGGGGGAGCTGGGAGGAAGCAGAGACAGGGCACCTGACCCAAACTGACCAAAGAGGTGTTCCATACCACAGCACATCTTGCCCAGGATGGAGAAACGGAG
The DNA here is from genome assembly GCA_024733675.1 of Psilopsiagon aymara. NCBI lineage: Eukaryota > Metazoa > Chordata > Aves > Psittaciformes > Psittacidae > Psilopsiagon > Psilopsiagon aymara. The sequence goes on along the minus strand of JANRGW010009299.1, from coordinate 48,088 downwards.
AGCAGAGACCCGGAAGGGTGGTGTGGGTGCACTGCTTGGTCGGGCTGGGTATACGTGGTGAGCTGTTGTATTCTTTTCCCTTGTACTTCTCTTGTCATTATTATTATTGATGGTAGCAATAGTGATTTGTATTATACCTTAGTTACTAAACTGTTCTTATCTCAACCTGTGGGAGTTGCATTCTTTTGATTCTCCTTCCCATGCCTCCAGGAGCAGAGGGAAGAAAAGGGGGAAGTGAGTGAACAAACTGTGTGGCTGATTTATGGTTTGAACCACGACACAGTGTTACGCGTGTTCCCAGTTCTTTGTGTAGGACTTACTTTTGGTCCAACACACAGCTGCTTATTCCTGTTTCTCCAAGAGAAGAGTTGTTTGACTTTCTTAAGTCCTAAAAGGGCTTCACTACCTGGATGTAAGACTTCAGTTAACAGGTTAAAAATAAAACCAGGTTCGAGACAGCTTGCACAGCAGTTCACAGGGGCAGGAGAGTGGGATGGTGAGCATTCGCTGTATGACCAGGGTCCAGACTGGGAGCTCTGCTTTGGCTGCTCCAGTGATGGCCAGTGTCGGCACTCAGAGCTGATGAGAGTGGAGGCTGCAGCACAGAACTCAGGGTGTAGAGAGCGCCTGCACTGCTCTCCTGAGAGAAGGGTGCACAATGGGTAGAGCTGCACTCGGTGCTCCCTGGTGGAGGTCCTCCTGCAGCAGGGGCTGAGCTGCGGGACGGTGTCAATAGACTGAAAGGCCTCAGGGAAGCTGAGAGGAAACAGCACTGCTTGCAACAGGACCAGACTGCACGGGGGCCTCAAGCATATACTCTTGCTCATGCAGGAAAGGAGGCTGCTAACCCAGGAAGCTGGGAAATAGTAACAGAAAAAAAAAACAACCAACCAACCAAACAAACAAAAACAAAACCAAAAAAAAACAAAACAAAAAAAAAAAAAAAAAAGGAGGAAGAGGACACTTAAAAGCAAAGGGCTTCCTCCTAAATCTGTTGTCCCCACCCAGAATCATTTTGCTGTCCTGAAGGGGGCTGATGAGGAAACACACTCCCACCAGGAACAACCAGCTGATGCACTGGTAAAGAAGATCACTACTGGTGCTGCCAGGAAAAAGCAGCAGGCCATAATAGTAGGGGACTCTACTCTGAAAGGAACAGAGGCACCAATCTATTGGCCTGACCTAGTTTCAAGGGACGTGCATTGCCTACCAGGGACTCACATCAGGGATGTTGCAGAAAGGCTGCCTGCTCTAGTCAGTCTCACTGACTATTACCCACTTCTAGTGATCCATGTGGGTGCTGTTGATATAGATAGCAGTAGCCTGGAGGACATAAGTAGAAGTTCAAACTTCAACAGGGGAGGTTTAGATTGGATATGAGGAAGAAATTCTTTAATGTAAGGATAGTGAGGCAGCGGAATGGGTCGCCCATGGGAGCTGTGAAAGCTCCATCCCTGGCGGTTTTCAAGGGCAGGTTGAACAGAGCCTTGGGTGACATGGTTTAGTGAGAGGTGTCCCTGCCCATGGCAGGGGGTTGGAACTAGATGGTGTTAAGGTCCTTTCCAACCCTAACTATTCTATGATTCTACAATTCTATGATTCTAAGGGAACAGTATCTTCTCAGATTATCCCAGAATGATACTATAAAAGCTTGTGAAAGATTAAGAAATATGGGCTATGTAGAATTTTACAGCTGATCAATTTATAAGTTACCATTATTATTGTTTGTAAACCAGTTTCTGAATATGTACGTATCTGAACAAAGAAACATAAAATGGAGAACCATCAAAATATCTGGCAATACTTTGGAAGATTGAGGGAATGTGGTACTATTGCAAGACATCCTTGGGAGTACTCAGTCATTTTATGTATATTTTGTGTACCAAATCTCTTAGCTTCAATAGTCAATAAAAAAAACATGTTTATCATAAGAGATGTTGCATCACACACAGTACGTTTTTAAAGAAGCCTACTTTGTCATTCATTTCCATGACAGCAAAAAAACCTGACTGCAATTGTTACACCTTGAGAGCTGAATAAATGACTGAATTTGCCTTCTACTGACCTAGCTGTTTGCTGCTAGATGATGGTTTTCCATGTAATCGTGCAAAATGATATCTAATTGCAAAAAGTAATAGAATTCCAGCAAGTATAATAGCCAAAAAAATTCTTCAGATGCATATAGAACCTGAAATGGAAAGTTTTGTACACTGGGTATTGTATGCTGAAATAAAAGTATGTTAAAATGCAAGGGACGTTTAAATGTCTGTATTAAACACACATTATTCTTGTATCAAAAAAAAAAAAATAGAAGAAGACTGGTGGAAGCATAATCTCAAGACATATATATGTTTAATTTGGCAAGAGTGAAGTTTATGGATAAATCTGCGTTTATATTAGTTATTATTCTAACAGAGAACCAAGTGGACATACTGCGATGTTGTCTGCGCATCAATATTTTGCCATTCTGAGTATGCTATAAATATGTGGTGTTGACACAAAGTTTATTATTAAAACAGCACTCCCCATTATAGGGAGCTGAATAGCATTACTACAAAGCTGAGGGCTGGACTGTACCAACTAAAGCCAAAATAAACAAAAGTGGTAAGTCCTTCAAAACTGAAAGAGTGAAAAGAAGGAGTGGCAAAGGTATTTGCATTTTCAAAATTTGAGCTTTCTCATCTACCTGTAATCTGCTCTGCTTCTGCCATTTACTTCCCTGTTACTGCAGAAGATACTTCAGAGGACTGTAGTTTTGGATAGTGGTATCTTACCGATTCTAGTCCATCAGAACCTATAGCAAATAATTCATCATATTATGTGTTCACTAGAAAACAAACTCGACAATATATATTTCCCACTCAATATATGTTTCCCACAAAACCTTTCCATCTCCACAAAAAGGGTGGTAGAAAATGGAGACTTTTATGCCCATCTTGCATAAAAATGGATGGTAGGGGAATGAAGAAATTACCTGAAACATTGCAAAAATAAACACTGCTGGAACAGAGAAGTTAAGAATTATCTCCAAAGCTACATTTGGCCAGCTTAGCAAAAGAAATGTCTTCTACTTTTTTAAAAAAACAAAAAAAATGGAAAAGTAAAAAAGTAGTTCTTTTTTTTTTAAGCAGATGAGCGTATGAGCAGCAAGATCACTAACATCTTTCAGAGAATGTTTCCACCTAAAAGACACTTGATTTCAAAGTTTAGGTCAATCAAATCCCTTTGGGAGTGAGAACTTGTATTTCATCATTATTCAAAGGGACCACATGGGGGAAGTTCATAAAAAATATTTAAGGTCTTAAAAATACGTAAACCTAATTTTTCTTCCCAAGAAAGGTCATGCATAGCATGACAGAAAAATGAATCCAACAGCTCTATCTCAGGCTTATTTAGGTCTCAAAACATGAACAGTATTTTCTCTTCCAGTATTGTGTGTCTTCTCTTCTGAATGCTGTTTTTTATTTCCATTTCCTTTCCTCTGGAGAACAGTGATGAACTGAATTAGCACAGTCTTGCACCAATGATGGGGGTCATGCAGCATTTATTTTATTGCTGCTAGTGACCCTTTCATATTCTTAAAGCATGAATTGCGCTATCTGCTAAGGAGTCTCTGAATAAAACTTTCCTACTTTCTGCTGAATTCTGTTGAATGTTGTCAGCATTTTGGAGTGAATTTATTAAATCTTTTCCCCAGATTGGCTAATTAAGACAATATTTACAATTCCAAAAAAAAAAGAAAGTGCTGGCAGAGAGGAAAAATTTCTCAAAATGGAACAAATGATCCATTTGTAGAAGGAAGATGTAAAAGAGTTCTGTGGTTCCTAGTAACTTTGAAATTAAATGGGGCACCCGGCTCCTTGCCATCAGTCTGTCTTTTCATGGCTAGTTCCTAAGGAAGGAATTCTGGACATGATCATGAAGGAATATTTTGCAAGTGCCATGATGATGCTGAGGGCTATTTGGAAGCTGAGTGACTGAGTTGACTTGGTTGAACTCGGTCCACTCAGTTGTCATGTAAGGTAAACCAGACAGAATGGTAACTTACTTGAGGATAAATCTGAAGTTAGGACTTTCGAAATGTCTGCTTTTGTTATCCCTTCACAATTCAATCTGATACTTTTCAAATGTTTGCCTCATTCATTAACAATTTTTTTTTAAATTAAAATCCCCACCTCCCCCATCTGCAGTTTCTGACTTTCACAGAGCTCTTAAGGCTTTTGGCACTCTCAAGCCTCCACTTGCATTAAGAAGCATCTCTTAGCAAAACTGTTTGCACATTAAAAATTACAGATGCATTGAAAAGTGTCTGTAAGTCTATGAGATGTTTGCTTTACCACAGCACAGATATACTGTCTGCTGTTGCAGATTTAAAATTAAAAAAATAGCAGATTAACTTTATTTTCACAGTAGAAAGGTATCTTTGTTTATTTGAAGGTGTATTTTCTAGTAAATGGAGGAAGAACATCTTCTAATATAAAGTTAAGAAAAGGCAGAAAATCCGCTGGGGTTAGGAATAAACTGATATGCTCTTCTACTGTAAAGCTGACAAAGTTTTCCATGTAGTCACATATGGACTCTAGAAAAATTCTAAGATGTACTAGGTCTCTGCATAGTACTTCATTTGTACTTGTCATACACAAATATTTCATGGATACAGTTTTTTAAAAATATATGATTAATAGAGATGCCAAATAAATCTTTTAGTATACGTTTTTGTTTTTCCTCTGTGTGTAATGCTATTGCATACATAGATGATAGTGTACCATATTCACATAAATCTATGTATGTTTGTATATGCATATACTGAGAAGAGTCACGAACTGTGTTATGTGGAAGAAATACTCTCATTTCATCAATCTCAGCTCCAAACAAACCCCACAATATTGCTCAATCAGCAAGGTAGTTTAAACCCCATTCAGAAATCCCCATGCTATTCTTTTGATGTTACTGTTTCAGCTGTAGATGAATCTGGCCCTTTTTTCCTTTCTCTCTCCCCTGAAACTCAAGATCTTTCAGTCTTTTCTGGCTGAAGAAAAGTGTGTTACTTAAAAAAACTGTAATGATTTTCAGCACTATTCTCACGTGAGTTTGTACGCCACCTTATTTTGTGGTGTACAAAGTATGCTTGGTTTTATCAGTAAAATAAATGATATAACTTGAATACATAGAGAGCCTAATTCTGACATCAATTGATATAATTCAATTTAAGTCAAGTTAACTACAAAAATTTTCCCCCAAGTAAGATCTATCCCAGAAAGTTAATCTGTTCTGCACAGAAGTGTCATTGTTTTTGGCTCAGCAAGCATGTCATTCTGCCCTTTACAAAAAACAGAATGCTATGAAAAGTATCCTTTCTGGACAGAAACAACTTGTGTTGGTATTACATTTTATATGTCTGTCATAGGGCTTGACATTATTTGTGGAAAAAAAGAAAATACCCCCCAAAACTATGAGTCTGACTTTTATCCTCAATTGGATGTGGATACTGACTTTAAAGGTGTATTTTTATTATTTCTGTCTCCATCCAAAAGCAAATGAAGTGCTGCCTGACTTCTTAATATTAAAGATAAGATTTAATAAAATATCCACATGGCATATCCATTTCACAGTAAAAATTTTTTTAACAAAATATTTGAAAGGTGACAATTGAGAGTCTGTAATACCAGCTTAGGTTGTCTTTTTGTCATGGATAGTGTTTTGATGAAAAATTGCTTGTTTAATAGCACACTGTAGGCTGTTCCTACAATATATCTATTTTGTATGAACATGTTCTAGTATACCACTGAATAACTGAAATCCCAATCCAAATATTACCCCAGAAAACCAAGTAGTATACTTCAGAACAGTGCTACAGGGGTCCATATATTTGAGTCAGCTGTTTACCTCTTTTAGGCTGTCTATGGAAATACATATTATAATTGAGCAAACAGTCTTTGCTACACTGAGAAGGAAGAAAGCCTTGAGCTCTGTCAAAGAGTCTGGAGAGATATCTCAGAAAGGATGGGGTAATGGGAAGATGAACCTCAGTCACCGTAAAACATTGCAGTTTGAATACAAAAAAAAGAGTTTTTGATATTTCACTTGCTGAATGGAATGATTGTTCTCCAGCGAATAAATTAGTAAATGTGAAATTACGAAGGACTCCTGGACTTTCTGCAAGAAATGCAAGTACTTTGTCAATTTTCCAGTTGCTACAATGTCTGTGATTTGTTGCAGAGATATCCATTTCCCTGAGATAATTAATTAAGCCAGATATAACAATCTGACACCAGCATAGATTTATCTTTTCTGCCTCTCAATCTCTTACATCTGTCATCCTGGCAAAACTGATGATAATTCTCCGTAGTAGGAGATGAATGGGGCAGCTTCCACTACATCAAAAAACCACTGCCCCCCTCGCTTGGTGTCCTGTTGTATACATTGAGACAATGGTCTTCTTTGCCTTTAAAAAAAGAAGAAACACTTTCACCTTGCCACTCACATGCTTAACTGCAGGGAAACAAAAAGCTTTCAGCAAAAAGCCTCTAGATTTGAACTGGGAATTCCTTGTCTGCTAGAAGTGAAAAGTCTTTTTAGTAACTTGAAATAGCAAATGCAATCTGCTTATTTTTTGTAGGTTAGTGAAGTAAGGTTTTATTTATATAATACTTCATTTATACTTGTCGTACACAACACTAAGGATTATATTCCTTTCCTCCTCTTCTCAGTAGTATTCAAAGCTTTTAAGTTTTTACTACCCTATGTCATCATTTACAACTGAGAAACACCCATGAATGTTCTGCTGCTCCATTTGCTCTTTGTTCTTTGAAATGCTCTCTGCAAGTGCAAATTGCATACAAATGTGAAACCACAGAAAAAGTGCTGGATTGCCTGTTTCAGAAAAAAATATAGTACACAAGATTATCTACAGTCTTTAAGGACCACTTACAGCTTCAGCCTGTAAGGTCCACTTGTAGGAGTGCAAGTCAATTTCAGGAGGAGTAAGGAATGTGCTGAGCTAACAACAGTCTAATCCAAACTCAATTAAGCAGATTTATTTTTTTCTAGTGTTTCAACAGGCATTGGTTCCAACACTATCATACTTTTCCTATACTTCCTATCTACTTCCTATCTAATCTATCTATCTATCCATCTATCTATCTATCTATCTATCTATCTATCTATCTATCTAATCTTTGTCTCTTTGCAAACTAACAACTGTCTACTCCAACATTTGCTTACTCTTTGCCATTAGTATTAGGTCCCTTTCTGCAGAGCTATTTTCCAGCATCCAGCCCCTAGCCTGTACTGGTGCATGGGGTTATTCCTCCCAAGCTGCAGGACTCTGCACCTGCCTTTGTGGAATTTCAAAAGGTTCCTCTCTATCTTTGTTTCCAGGCTATTCAGATAATCCTGAATGAGAGAGTCAGCCTCTCCTATGTGGCATATTTAGGAATTAAACTTATATTTGAAATGCAGCATTGTCCATGCATAAGGAAAAATCTGACTTCCAGGGCCTCTCCGGGCGAGATGCAGCCACACCTGGTGTACCAGGAATGTGCACTCCACAGTGGTTCCCATGGCAACACAAACGGAGGGTGGAGCAAGGTGGAGAACTCATGGCTACACTTTGTTCTGACATCATCAAAAGATAGGAACTAGGTGGTGCAAGAAAGTGATGAGCTGCATACTTGCTACCCTGAGCCAGCAGCCTGGCATCTTTTGATATAATGCCACCCTCTGTGTGAACTTTGCTTCATTATAATGTCATTATAATGCATTGACATGCTAAAATACACTCCAATCTCCAAAGTGACTCCCCCTCCAAAATGAGACCACTCTCTTCTGAGCATGCGCTCTTAATTTTTAGTGTCATATACCTTTAAAAGTGAAGTGAGAGAGATTTGCACCAATAATTATAAAGGTATGTATGACTAGAATTACTCAAGCTTCACCTTGAAGGTAAAAAATAGTGTAAAGTGATCCCAGAGAGAGGGAGATATTGGGGAAGACACCATCATGGATGAGTCGAGGAAGATAACATCAACAGACTCCTAGAACTGGTCAATGGGATGGACCTTCCTTCCCCCCACCATAGGGACACCTGTGGGTAAGACTTGCATTGGATTCAGTGCTTCATTGGGAAAACTTAGAATCTCTACAGAGTTACTTTTCACTGTTACCTGTACATTTTAGAGCCAGGCTGTGTTAATTTTATGGAGCGCCTGTATCCATGTAAGTACTTTTCACAGGTGTTCTTGCAGACAGTATTAATTACTGGGAATCCATAAGAACCTGTATCTGTTGCCTTAATAAACTGCATTGCTTTGGTAGGCAATCGTCACTATCAGTGAATCCAGACCAGTAGAGGTTCGGTATAGTGAATGTGGTCAGTCTGGTAGTTGCAGCTGATTGGACTGGGCAGTGTGGTGCACTGTTGGTGAATCCAGATCAGCAAGGATCGAAAGAGTGAACGCGGCTGGTAGCTGTATATTGGAGCCATTCCTGGCCCCTCTAATAAAAAAAAAAAAAAAGGGTTAATTTTCTCCTCTTTAACGCAATAGAAAATTGTTTTTTATTGTAAGCAAAATTGCTGAGAAGGCACCTTTCCCAAGTCACTGATGGCTAAGTTAAATACTGGACCCAGCATTGAGATCTGGGGACACGGCTAACTACAGGTTCCAATTAGATTTTTGCCACTGACCACAACCCTGCCATTCAGCCAGTTCTTTATCTACCTTGTTTTAATCCACTTGCCCAGCCTGTACTTCTTGAGCTTGCCTATGACAATGTCATGGGAGACAGTGTTGAAAGCCTTGCTGAAGTCCACATATACAAAATGCACTGCTGATCTATCCAGCCAGTTGTCTTGTGGTAGAACACAATCAGATTGGTTAAGCATTTCCTCTGAGAGCAGCCAGAAAATTATTCTGAAAAGTGAGGGAGAAAGAAATAAAATACCACAGCTCCACCCAGCACTGTGCAAGCCAAAGGACACTGGCAGAGGGAGAAAAGTGAATATCAGAAGGAAAGGCTGACATAATCATAGAATGACGGGATAGTTAGGGTTGGAAAGGACCTTAAGATCATCTAGTTCCAACCCCACTGCCATGGGCAGGAACACCTCCCACTAAAACATATCACCCAAGACTATGTCCAACCTGGCCTTGAACACTGCCAGCGATGGAGCATTCACAACTTCCCTGGGCAGCCCATTCCAGTGCCTCACCACCCTTACACTAAAAAATTTCTTACTCATATCCAATCTAAACTTCCCCTGTTTAAGTTTGAACAATTACCCCTTGTCCTATCGCTACAGTCTCTAATGAAGAGTCCCTCTCCACGCAGCCTTCCCTTCTCCAGGCTGAACAGACCCAATTTTCTCATCCTATATTCATACAGGAGGTGCTCCAGTGCCCTGATCCTCCTTGTGGCCCTCCTTTGGACTTCCTCCAATAGTTGCATGTCCTTTTTACGCTGAGGACACCAGAACTGCACACAATACTCCAAGTGAGGTCTCACGAGAACAGAGTAGAGGGTCAGGATCACCTCCTTTGTCCTGCTGGTCACAGATCTTTTGATGCAGCCCAGGATGCGGTCGGCTTTCTGGGCTGCAAGAGCACACTGCCAGCTGATGTTGACTTTTCCATCAACCAACACTCCCAAGTCCTTGCTATAGCTCTGTGAGAAAGACACAGGTAGCAGAAGAGTGATGGATTAAGGTGATGCAGTTAACTTTTTATTCACAGTGGCATGGTGATGTGTCCTTTTAGAATCAATTACACACATTGGTATAAGCTAAAGGAGTTGGGATGGGCATTCATAGAGTCAAAGAATTGCAGGATGGTTGAGGGTGGAAGTGACCTCTGGAGGTCTTTTGAGTCATTCAGGGCTGCCTTAGAGCTGGTTGCCCAGCACCATATCCAGATGGCTTTTGACCATCTACAGAGTTGAAGACTCCACAGCCCCCTTGGGAAATCTATGTCAGTGCTTGGTCATCATCACAGTATGAAGTGCTGCTCCATATTCACAACAAACCTGCATTTCAGGATCATTGTGCTTCTTCCTGTGCTTGATTATAGCAAAAGGTAAGAAAATTTATGAAGAAATCTTTCTGTTACAGAGTTATTATTTCTTGTTTTCTTGTCTATACTTTAATTCCTATCATATATATATATGCACATGCATGAATACAGATAAGGTTTGTAATATGGATAAAGATGCAAATAGACCACATTCTCTTCCTTAATGAGGTAACTGAAGGGATTTGGCTACTTGTTTTTAATATGTATCAGTTTCAGTAACTCACCTTCATATTGAATCAGAACATAAGAAGAAATTAGATTCAAAATAGGCCTAGAATAGTCTATTGGTAGTATAATGTAATGATCCACTTGGGGGAGATGATGAGTTGCTCATATAATAATGGAATGTAATACTGCACAGCTATTAATTAACAGGAAGCAATTTGCTTGTAGTACAGGTTGCAAAAGGAAGCAGCTTGTAAACTTACTACTTCCTGTAGCTTACATATATGTATGTATACCACAAATGGAAATGAGCAGATGCATTCCTTTGGAGCTCCTTTGAAATCCATTTGGGATTCAGGTAGGGAAAAGCTCAGTTCATGGAAGATTATAAGGTTCCTTGATTATAGTACTACTGGGGTTTGCCATGTTGCAAGTGTATCAGTTCATCAGCAGCTTCCAATGCAGTAAATTTGCAACTGAGCAGGTGCTCAAGTGGTGTAAATGGCATAGTTCAATCAACTTCAGAGGTCTTACACCAGTGTACAGCAAGTTATACGCCAAGTAGCCTGGCTTTTTCATATCTATACCTGTAAAAATCTTATTTCAGCAGAACCCCCTAAACTGCAAATGCTTATCCAGCAACACTTCTAGAAGTTTCATTTTCCAGATGTCAGAATGACAGTTGTGAAAAGACAGTCTCTAGGAGTTCATGCCTTTCAGGACTCTAGAAAATGGTCTTTATGACAGTGATGAACTAGACTTTTACCTTTAGTCTGAACACTGTGACTGGCTTTGGTGGTACTAAAGAAATGTAAACAGTGCTGCTTTAACATCATCCATTTGAGACTACCTTCCAGCCATATAAGACAAGCCACTTCTTGTCGCTTCACAAGAAGTGTGAAGACATTAGAGAGGCTCATGCCCAAATGTAAAAGGCATCTTGTATCATGAAGAAAGAACCCCAAGTTTCTGCTCCAAGCTGTACTAAAAATGTGGCTTCTTACATGCATGCTAAGGAAAAACCATGCTACTATTACTTAAATTGCCATCAAAAGGATTGACTCAGCTTTTTCAATCTACATTTAAGTATGATTATAAGGCACAGTAGGTATGTGTCACTGATAGGATGTTCAGGCCTATTCTGCCCTAGCAGGCTCAAATTTAAAAACTTTTATGATCAGATTTACTTTTCCTGATTTACTCTGTCTGGGTACTCATCACAAAAGTTTATTCATTCGAAGAAGCTGTGAAATGCAGACAGGCATGTTTGTCCGAAACCACCTTAGAAAGCTTTTTTTAACTATGGATTATTAAGGTAATGTACTTCCTAGCAGCATAAAGTTAAAGATAGTAAGTCCACAGCCAATAAAATAAAATAAAATCATCTTAGCCTCTGCTAATGCACTGTGTCAATAAGATCTTGTAATACTCAAGCATGTACATGGTGGTCTAAATTCCAGCCCAGTTTGTGGTCTCTATCACAGTTATACACCCATCTTTGCTCAAAATTTTGTTGCAAATTCTGCTATACTATTCTCTATTAATTTTGTTTTTCCTGTGTAAAAGTAAAGCCCATAGCATTTACTTGGTAAGTAAAAGATAAAAGAAATGCTTTGTAACTGATAATAGAATGTGGATCAACAGCTTTTGATTAAAAGTATATGATTTTCAAACATTCATGAGTGTATAAAAATACACACATCTACACACACACTCCAGGTTTAGTATCTTCATGCTACACTATACAAGCCTATACTATACATGTAAACACAGTTAGTTATAATTAGAACAAAGATTGCTAAAATTGGACCTTGTAAGAAGGCACAATTATGACTTGGCTGCAGGTACTCTCCTGAAGAGGTTTACCTCAGTTCTTGAAGTATAATTCTGTGAGCAGTCGCAATGTTTTCCCAATACCTCATTTTTCAGTGTTCAGTAGTTACAGGTTGTATACTGCCTTGACATCGAACAGTCCACAAAAGTAAGGGAACGATAGAAAAAAGTGCTTCTTGTTGTTGCACTGGACCAGAACAGAACTGGAAATGTTTAATGGACTGAATAAAATATCCTGAAGGATGATGAAACATGATCTATTAGCTAGTATGAAATATTGCATTTCTCCCTCTTGTTAACAACAGACTTGCTGGAGAACCAGAGGCAATGATTTTCTGATCTTAAATGCTAGGGCAAATCTAACTTCTTCCCAGAAAGTCATGGGAATGAGATGTTGATATGAAACTGCTGCTGCACAGAAACTGGTTTATTATTATCTTGGCCTGTGGATCTACAGGTATCTGAAGAAGCTTCATGTAAGATTGGCTCACCATAAGGACACTAAAGATTTGCAGGCAAAAAAATTTCCAATGTGACCATCTCACAGGCAAGGTACATCACTGTACAGTAATTCTTTTTGGTCTCTTTTTCCTTTCTGTCAGAGTAGAGCTTCAATTGATAAAGTCATAGCAAGAGTTAAATTTGTCTGTAAATCCTCTGCTTCTGGTGGGCCTAATGAGGAATTCCGTGAGCAATATCTCTGGTTCCTCTTTTTAAAAAGCGAAGCAGCTGACAAAATATTTGCTTACTGAAAGAAAAACTGTATACATAAATATTTGCACTATTGTTTACTACCTTATTTATTTGTGTATTATATATCTAAATGAATATAAACACAAATAAAACAAAAGATATATGTTACATATACTGAACCACATTAAATAAATCAAGCTCTATTTGTACACATGCACACAAACACTTATACATACCTGAACTGAAAATTCAGAGGCTTGAAAAAGTGCATAATCCTATTTACTAAATAGTATTACTAAATTTTATGTATCTAGAAAGTCAAATCATGCACATTTATAAGTGCCTGCAAAACTTGTACCATAGTTACCTTATATGCATTCAGTTATTTAATCTTTGTGGTCTGTATTGCCTTTGCTTTTAATGCAAAGTCACTTAATTTGTTTTCTTATATGTGATGATAATGGATAGAAGTCCTCTTATGTTTCTATCAAAAATAAATAACTCATGGAACTCTCTTCAGAGGTGAATCAGTATCTACAGTGAGTTTTTGTAAGTATGTTGCCATTCATTCCAAACCAAAACCTTCACAACTTTGTACGCAGTGTAAAAACCAGTCCATGCAAACAAATTCTGCAGAAGGTTTCTGTTGTTAAACTCCATTTTCCTTTTGTCTCCATTTCCTCTCCCCCAAAAGAATATGACTGCAAGGCCACTTTTTCTGATTCGTATTTATACCTCAAAAGAGAGAATGATAGAAATTCTGGGTCAGTTCTCCATGGATGTATGTTAGTATGCCCTTTGTTTTCAATGTCACTGGGGATCATGACTCTAGGTACAGAGTGATGGAGAGTCAGGATCAGGTGTCTAGATGATTTGTAGATGACGGTGCAATCAGCTTGCATTTGTGAGATCACAGGATTTTGTTTCAAGTGAATGTTTGGAGTGATAATTCTTGACAAGCTATGGTATTCATAAAAATTTGCATAGCAAACCTCAGAGTGACATGTCTGTCTTTCCTAAACAATGTGACTTAAAACCCTTAGATAAAGAAATGGAAAAGAATATGCAGAAAATTAGTACTATTGTTCACATTTGATTAAAGATAAAAGATGAAAGGACAAGTGAAAAGGAAACAATTTGATATTTCTTTTTTTATCTGCTTGTGCCAGTGCCTTGATTAAGAGATCTAATAATAGTAATAAACTGCAAAGCACTAAATTTAAAATTAAAGCGAGTTTCTCAAGATACACTGAAATTATACCAGTAAATCTTGCTGAATTGTTCTTTTCAGAAGACAGCCTTACTTCATGAAAAGGAAATCTAGTCAGGGTATCACTTAAATACAAGTCATGTTAAAGGGTGGTAAATGAATAGAGATGGATTTAAGCAGGCATGTGTTTCTCACGGGGCGTATTTTTAACATGGCAGGATATAAAATCAAGTTCTTGCTCAATGACTGCTCTCTGAAGGTAATCTTGAGACAGAATATCTTCTGAATTTTTCAGTATAATGGCAGGGAGATACTGGAGATATGAGTGCTTCTTTTTGTTGAAACCGCTGAGAAAAATGCAGTCTATAAAAAATAATGGCAGTTAAGGTTGGTAATATTTTTTTCTGTAGCTTGAGTTAGTTGCCCTAATAGCCAAGAGAAATAACTGGGTGTTTTACCTTTAGAAGTTCATGTCAAGCTGATTTTTTCTGGGGTTTGTTTTTAAAAATTGCTGCATAAAGAATAGGTACTTTGGAAAAGACGAAGCTGGATGTGTCTTCCAGATCAGCTATAATGATGAGAATTTGATTGAATTTGTTTTATACAACTATCACTACCAGTGGTATGATTCCTATTATGCTTCCCTTTTCCTCCAGCACTAAAGAAAATGCAGAACAGAAATAGGCCATCAGAGACTTGATGCTTGAGGAGGAAATGGATGGAAATGCCAATTCCCACCAAACTGTCATTCCTCCTCAATGTTGTAATATAATAGTACAATCTATCTTTAATGGATCTGTTTCTATTGACTCTAGTGGGATTATCCATTGCTATAGCAGTTAAATAATACAAACATGACAGTCCCAGCCACTTCACAAACAGATCTGTATCAGTTCATTTTGTAAGGTTTATGCTGAGAGAGAGAGTAGGGAACAAAAGAGCTTTGCTTGTCTTATGTACATGACCTCTGCCATTGTGTAGCTCTGTTAAATGTGTGCACGTATGTATGCAAAGATTCTTCTTTGCAGTAGTTAATTTTTATGGCTAATTATTTGATTCTAACATTTCTGACTCAGAGCGCTATAAGGCTTGTCTTTTAACCTGACGCAGGTAACAATGTTGTATAAGTGATATCCTGACTACCATCTTAATTAAGAATAAAACTGGGGACTTCTATACTATAATATTTCACAGGGAAAGCAGAATGTGTGCTGGTATAGGGTGACGGTGTAGAAGACTACATCATCAGTGATCATAGAACTGCCTGTCCATTTCAGGGAACTTGCAAGGAAAGAATAGCTTAAAATAAGTTATTCTTCTAACTAGCTGCCTACACTACAACCATTTTTTCATATGTCATATTTTCCTGTGTATTTCAGTGTTCACTATATATTCTAAAAGACTTGAAAATTCCTTCATCTTTGGCTTGTAATATTTGCTTTGAGCCACATAGCTATAATTTGACCTTATTAGAAAAGAAGAAAAGGTCAGTCATTACTCATTCAGAAATACATAGCATTTCAGTTTTCACGTTGCTTAAAATCAAAAAAATGAAAGTTAATTCCAGAGAGACAGAAATTCACTCTGGCTTGCAGGGCATGTCTGTCAGTGGAATATATGTAATGAGGCTTTGTATGTCTCAGTGTCTGTTGCACTGAGGATATTTTTAAGGTTGGAATTCCAGAATAAATAAATAATTGTATCTTGTCTGAATTTTCAGAGTGTAAGCAATGTTAGAAAGATGTTGTATATAGTTTAACACTTAACTGTGTGCTACATTAGTTCATGGATTTGCCTGAGGGCGACCAGCTACAGGCCATTGTTGAAAAAAGGCTGCTGAAAGCACTAGGATGCTTAGCTAATTGAGCTACTATATTGATGGAGCCTGGGAATTTCATCTTCTACTGTCACTGGAGGGTGATGTCGCACTGGTCAATTGCAATCCTTCAGTTCCCAGTGAGTTCTGCACACTGGTGAAGGAGAGACTGAACTCTTACTATTTCTTTAATGCACTTAAAAAAGGTCTGTGCATTGCGGTCACTCTTTATGTGAGCTCATAGTCATTAGTTGGTCTCTGAGCTTCTGCTAGTTTTTTGGTTTTCTGATTCTGCAGGTAATTAAGCTCAAAAAAAAAAATCTAAACTGTTAATTGAATAGCAAAATCCCTTCCTTCTCAGACCTCTGAGACTGCTCAGAATGCCTGCATTACTGTAAAAACCTGGCAATATTTGCCTTCAGAGAAAAATAAAATTGCTGCCATTTTTCTTTTGCAAGCAAACTAAAAAGAAAATAGTGGCGGTCCTAATTCTGCATCAAGACCTGATATTGCTCTTGCTTCAAAGCAATACTAAACAGTGTTCAGATTGGCAAGGGCACTTTCTAACCCCTTTGATGCAACTCAGAGCCTCAGGTACATAAGTAACCTTCTCACACCACAGATATAAATACAGAAGCAACAATGAAATATGCCTTTTGAAAATGCTATTTGAAAACAAAGTTCCTCAAGAAGTCTATCTTAAGGATGAAAAGCAGCTTTTGTATCCTGTATGTGGACTGTCTCAACTACAACCTGTTAATGAAAGGCAACCATGGTCTTATAAATATTGGTCTAATTAAAATGATTACTGCTGAGCTTTTCACAGCATTCCAGATATGTGTTTTCCCTTTATTTCAATGAATGTTATCTGTCTATTATCTGCCTTGAAAATTCAAATTCATATTCAGAACTATCTCCCTAAAAATACTTTAACAAATTTAAATTACTTCAAAGTGTAATGTTAATTCCTACATCATAAACCAGACAAAGACAAGGGATATATTTTTGTCCTCTTTAATAAGTCTTTAGGAAAGTAATTGAAGGCAAGCAAATATTTATTGCACTAATCTAGAAACACAAGGGAAAAATAAAATTGTGCCAGCTGAAACAGGATTGTTAAACATATGCGATACTCAAATTAGGTGGTTACTGGGAGCAATTTTGTAATCGTTTAATGAAAAAATAAAAGAGTGGAAAATACTTTCATGACCAAAGAACTTTCATACTTCACTAAACTTTCATACACACTAAGGAATGACTGATTATTTGTGCTAGTAAGTTTGTCGAATGTGGCCAGCCAACTGAAAACCCCTCTAAAATTTCCACAAAGAAAACATACAATCTATTAAGAGCCATATAAATCTCTGAACAATTTGTCTTGCCAGAAATGCCAAGAAAGAAGCAACTGAGACACACATATTTTAAATGGATATTTCCTGAGAAAATATTATCACCATAAACCAGCTGAGCAGGTCTTTTGACTTTTCCCTGAAATTATCAGTTGAATAGGATGAGGGATTGTCTGCTTGTTTAGAAAAGCATAGGAACATGGGAAACCCTGAAGTAGACAGGCTTGCTCAGGTCCCAGTTATGTGAATGGCTTGTTATTTATACAAGTTTCAGTGGCAACTTTGCTCAGGTATGCATGTATCATTACGGAAGTGATGCAAATCCTGCAGACTTATCTGAGCTGAGGGAGGCAGTGACCTTATTCAGAACCTCCTCCTGATGCTGAAAATGCAGGTACAAATGGTATATTCTGCAAACTGCTTTTAAACAAGAATAACAATCAAAATTGCAATATTATGGTTTGGTCACATAGCTCATGCTGTAGAAGTGCAACTGTACAAAGGAGTTGTCTTTCTGAGGTAAGCATGCTTTCTTGCATGTAAGTATGAATCTTAAATTACATAAATCAGAAAGCCTCATGATAGCCTAGCTGAATTAATTAAGCATACCTGGATAAGTATACTTCAAGTTAAATATCTTGTGATGTGTGTGATGTTACTACATTTGAAGCAATTTCATATAATTAGAACACTAGGTGGCTGAATTACAAAGACAATAAGAGGCATGTGTTCAGGTCTCTAAAAGTTCATCTGTTGTATATCAAAACAGAAGTACTTGTAAAACATATATAGTCTTATCTATAGATTGCAACCATTTCTGAAGACAGAATTTATAATAATTTTTGTTGTATAAACTGATATTTAACAGAGTTAACATTATATATGGTCGTATTTTAATAATTATAACTGTAAGCTTTGATATAGAATATCAAATGTTGAAAGAAGCTCAAAAATCAAATTTAGAGCAATTTTTAAGCTGGATATTTTGAAGGACAGCTGCAGGAGAGCAGCTACTATGTTTTACAGATTATTGGCTGGAGACCTGGTCTATTTAAAACCTTTTCCCTCTGGTTTCCATGTGGTAGTTGAATTGTAGAAGTACCGAGGATTAGAGTTGACTTTGTCATTAAGTCATTCAACCATTTTTGGCACTATGAAGTACAAGTAATTATTATTTATAATAGTCTGAAACTAATTCTTCTCACGCCATGTTGACTTGTCAACAATATTCTTCAATAAAATATTACACTATGATTTCAAATTAAAATGAAACACTAAAATTGGTCAAAAAGTTTTAGGTTTTGTGTGCAGTTTTTCAAATAATTCAGGCTTTGATGTAAAACTTTAACTGGTTAACTGCTTTTAAAGTAACAGAAGAAGTAGAGATGAATATGAACTCTATTAACAAATATAAAAAGCAGTTAAACTTTATATGTCCCATTATACATTTGCTTGAAATAATAACATTTATATTAGTTTTCAAGTTGATATATTCCGTGAGGTTAACAATTTTTTCCTTAATATTAATAAAGATAAACAGTTCTAATTGTTGTCATCACTGGACCAGTTTCTGGATTAAAAACATAATGAATCTAAGCTACAAAGTAAATGATATGTAAATTATTGACAGATAAAGACTTTGCCAAATTAAAAGGGTGAATAATTCTATAATTATTTTATTTATGGGATGAATTAAGACTCATAGCATCTTAAACTGGGACTCTGCTCCACCTGGTTTGGAATAATGCACATTTGAATGGAATTAGACTCATCAAGTATAAAATCATACTCATAAACAAAAAAGAATTGTTCATTGCTTAAGGGAAAGTTCTTTCAGAAGGAAGAAAGCAGGCTACAAATTGATTCCTTTCTTCAATACAATGGTATTGTGCCAAAGAAAGACTTACTAAACAAGTTAGAGAGAGGAGGAGTCTACACACTTTCAAACTGAAAGTAAGTTGAACCATAGCATTTCAACCTTGAATTACATGCTGCATTTTTACATAGATATAGGAAATACTTCATCATCATAATTGCATACTAAATTGCATGCATACAATTAATAATAAAAACTGTTTTGGAAACAGGCAATTACCTCGCACATGCATAAGGCTGTATTTTAGCTATGTGCTTGAATATTGCCCATTCTAATAACTCTGACAGCATGTATGTACCAAATGAACTCTAGCTCAATTCTCAGTAACTGTCAAAGTGTTTGCAGGGTTAGGACTTAGGTTTTTTCTTTAGAATAATGTTTGTATCTTTTTTCTTCATTTTAATAATTTTCTGAGAAACGAGCACTATGACCTATAACAATAGCCTTTTTTTGTAAAAATAGTCTCTTTTTGCCAAATACATGGATGAATTGTTTTAAACGCATGTAATTAATATTTTCCCTCTACATAGGAGAAAGTTTTATATAAAATATAGTTGTGAAGCAAAGTTTTGAGAGAAATTGAATAGGGCTTTTATAAATATTAATTTAATTTAATAATGTCCTTTCCATATGATTTTAGCTTACATATTTTCAACCTATAACAAATGTTAAGACCTTTAGAGAAGGATAAATAATGGTACTGTGACTTTTAAAAACATTTATACATGCCTATGTACAGTATATGCCCTAGAATATGCAAGGCTGAAACCAATATACTGTATACTGTACTATAATATATATTATAATAGATATTATACTATAGATACTACATAAAAGTAATGATCTTTTTTTAGGAATCTTGCATATGTTGTTTACTTCATAGGGAAAATTATGCTTCAAGAGTTATAAAGATAAATAAGAGAAAAAATTAGGTAATTACATTTTATTTTAGCTTTTGGATTTTAATCCTTCAGGCTTTGAAATGCAAATGGAGCTAGAAGTTATCAAAGGATAACATAAATGCTCTTTCATTGATTCTACCCTAAAATGCTTTTAGAAGTTTTGGGATGTTTTTTAACTTAGATAAAATGCTGTTACAGATCTTTTCCAATCTCTTCCTAATACAAAGGAAGACGATCTATGGTGGAAACCCTAATATGGTCTGGAAGAAGGCCTCCAGTATGCTTGAGTGATAATCAGAAAACAGAACGAGGTAATTTCTCAATTAAGTTGAGAGATTTCTCATCTGATGTTTTTATACCAGTTTTCATACTGTGGAATTAAGTAGTGTTATATTTGTATTTGTAGTACATTACAGCTACCTATAGCACACAGTACAAAAACTCTCAGTGCAAGAAGGAATACTCAGCTGTTGGAGCACAAATCCAGATGTTCAGGGGGAAGTCACCAGAACATCTTACTGGTGGACTAGCACTCTAATGGGCCCTTGCACCTCTGTATCATCTGCAGGCACTCACCTCCTTCATGAGAGGTACCTGTACTAAAGCTCGCTTCCCTTTCCTCACGGTAGAAAGAGTCTGGGGAGCAGATGCTGTACTAAAGCTTGCTTCCCTTTCCTCATGGTAGAAAGAGTCTGGGGAGCAGATGCCATCAAGGGTCTCCATTTTAAGCAATCTGTGGCAACTGGTACTGCAACAGGGAAATCAAGAGATTTTCTCAGGTAGTTCTTTGCCTGGCAACAGGATCACGGTCATGAGTATCTCTCTTAAAGCATGTTTAGCTGGCCTTGTCCCAGATGCCTCCCAAGGTTCAGAGCTGATGCATCAATGTTAAAATAAAACGTACAGTCTTCTAGTGTACTGACCACTCCAACAGCTGCCCTTCCCCACAAAAACAAGTGCAAGAAACCACTGATTAAAACTGACAAGAATTATCTCATCATCTCACAGGTGTATGTTTAATTGTTCACTAGCACTTTTCCCAGAGGCTTAGGAAATTACCTGTACATATTGACCTGGGACCAATCACAGGCATGCAGAAAGCATGTCAACTGATACTGCTTCTGATGCAAGACTGCATAAAAAACTCTGTTAGCTGTTGCTGCAGCTCCAGGGACATTTCAGAATGAAGAGGACTCTAACGGTTTATGTTGTATTTCTTTTTCTAGCGATTTGAGAAATGAAACCCTGAGTTAAAGTTTTTCTTGGATCACAGTATGTACAGTGAAAGCAGTTATACTTACTGATTGTTAGAAACCTTCTGGTTGAATAACTCAACAGAAGTTACAAACAACAATGCCTATCTTGACTTCTACATACATTGAGAAAATCAGACTGGAATATTCCCATTTAAGGAGATCATACTTTCCCCTTATTATTGGATAATATTGGAATTAAGACCTGTGTGACATAATTATTTTCTGGCACAGAAAGCTAAAAAAAATAACAACAAACAAGATAAGTATTCCGATATTTTAAAATACCAGAAAGAAAAAAAATATTAATCTTCATATTCTGGTCATAAAATCTGTTTATTCATTCATATCTTACCATAAATTACTTCATTGATTTTAGTTGTTGCTGTTGGTCTTTGTGAAATGTTTTCTAGAAATACAGTACTTAAAGGATTGAACAATATTATAAGCCATGTCTATATTTGTTTAAAAAGATATTCTCTAAGAGGATTGTATTGAAATATAACAAGCCTGTGAACACATTGATTAAGACCAGTGTCTATAGCACCTGGCTAACACTCTAGCAATGACAAACTGATCCTTTTCTCCCCCTCATATAATTTTTCTTCTAATACCTCCTATTCCACAGAATCATATAATAGTTAGAGTTGGAAAGGACCTTAAGATCATCTAGGTACAACTCCCCTGCCATGGGCAGGGACACCTCCCACTAAACCATACCACCAAAGGCTATGTCCAACCTCACCTTGGGCACTGTCAGCAATGCAGCATTCACAACTTCCCTGGGCAACCCACTCCAGAGCCTCACCACCCTTGAATTAAATAATTTCTTCCTCATATCCAGTCTAAACTTACCCTGTTTAAGTTTGAACCTGCTTCTCTTTGTCCTCTCACTACAGTCCCTAAGGAAAAGTCCATCCCCAGCATCACTATACCTCCCCTTCAGATATTGGAAAGCTGCTATGAGGTCTCCACACAGCCTTCTCTTCTCCAGCCTGAACAGAGCCAACTTTCTCATCATATCTTCACACAGGAAGAGCTCCAGTCCCATGATCATCCTCGTGGCCCTCATTTGGACTTGTTCCAACAGTTCCATGTCCCTTTTATGTTGAGGACATCAGAACTGCACACAATACTCCAAGTGAGGTCTCAGGAGAGCAGAGTAGAGGGGCAGGATCACCTCCCTCGACCTTCTGGTCACGCTTCTTTTGATGCAGCCTAGGATACGGTTGGCTTTCTGGGCTGCAAGCACACACTGCCAGCTCTTGTTCATTTTTCCATCAACCAACACCCCCAAGTCCTTCTCTACAATGCAGTTCTCTCAATCTCTTCTCTGCCCAGCCTGCAGCTGTGCCTGGGATTTCTCTGACCCAGGTGTAGGACCTTGCACTTGTTGTGGTTAAACTCTATCCCATTATAGTTATAAACATAGATTCAGAGTTGTCCTTAAATTGCCAAATGAGAATCCTACATTTAGAATTAGAGCAGACAGCCTGGCATCACTTGTTTCAATCACATGCAGAGATTCCAAAATCATTGCTGATTTACTCTGTCCACTAATCTAATAAAAATAAAGTTACAGAATTAAATCTTTACAAGACTTGCCATGCTCTTTTTTAATATCTAATGTGCATGTATTTGCAAGCAGTCAGTGACTTCAGTGTTAGCTACAATGTCAGTTCTCGCTATTCTCCAAGATAAGCAGAGATCAGCACATCTGTTTTGGGGACACAGTTCATATGTAATTATTTCCTTCAGTGCTGAGTAATTACCAAATCTTCTTTTAGTAGGAAAGTTAGCTGTAACATTCAGCAAAGAGATATTAAGAAGCACCTAACAGAGATTCCCTCCTCAGCTTGAAGTCTCTACTATGATAGATACCAGTAAACTAAAGGAAGAATCCTCGAAGTCAGCTGTGTAGGAACTATGAGGAATGATTGTCATGATAATCATTCAGTCTTTGTAATTTTACAAAGCATTCTTTGGATTAAAATTGCTTATCACAAACTATTATTAAACTGACAAGCCATTCAAATTAAATTTAACAATTAAATAAAAACACATTTTTAAATGATAGTTTTACTTCTGTTTCACTTTTGTTAATGAACAGTATGACAAATTGCAGACTTCAGTGACCTGACGCAGAATATATAATAGTCTCTAGGGTGGACTTCCACTAGCTGTAAAAGGTTTTACACCCAATTCTTAGATTTGCTGTAAATGACTTTAAACATATGTCATTTGAACTTAAAATGTTTGAACTTGATAATACACAACAGCATTTTGTAAGAGAAATAAGAATGGTATTTATTTTTGCTGAAGTATGAGTTCTATTTCTAGGTTTCCAATGCCATTTTATCTTGAAAATTGAAATGAAACGCATGCAAAACTTTTGCAAGGATAAAGCATAAGTTGTCATATTGGGTACTAACACAGTACACCTGTTCTTGGCCATTAAGTAGTTAAATAGAGGTGCAAAATTTGCAGAAGTTACAATTTACTTAGAAATATTGAAACTCAAAGTTTATACTATAAACAAAGAAATTCTTAGCTTTATTAAAAAGCACACGTGTCTCATATTTCTTGAAGCGTATTGGTTGTAAGTATATTTTATGCCCAAATATTAAAATAGTACTCTAATAATATTTGCATACTTTTTTTTAGTGAACATAGGTAACAGAAATGCCAACTAGACCCATGCTTCAAAGTGAAGACACTGATATTTATAACTTACTTGCCTCTTACATAGCCCAACATAAGATGAATTCAAGGCCATACATTCTGTTGTCTATTTGTATTTCTTCTACAGCTTTTGTCACTCTCTTATTATTTTTTCTGTATGTTTTACAAATTCCTTAAAAGATATTTTATCTCCAAAACCAGTGATGTAATTAAAGGCAACATTTTTTATGGGTTTTTTTTTGCGACAAACTGAGTCTTTTATTGTCCATAATAATCTGTAGATCAAAAAAATGGACCAAATGAAATTCATAATAAGTCTTGATCTTTCTTTTCAGCAGCTTTTAGTTAAGCTTTCAGTATCAAAATGAGTTTCTATTCAAACGTCAGGATTTCAAGATGTTCAGCATAAGGAATTTGAAGATTCAGAAGTGCCTGGATTACCCAAGGCAAGTAAAGTAGCATTTAAAAACCTGTGCTGAGAAAAGCATTGAAAGTTATATAATTGACATGGTCAAATCGAATAACTCCTCTTAGTTTAGTGTGAGGTTTAGCGAATTGTGAAATTTAAGGAAATTAACAAAATGTACGGATGTTTTTTGTCAGTGCACTAAATCATTGCAGAAGCAAGGTAAGAGAATAGACAGTAAAAAGAGGGGAATTCTTTTCATATACAAAGATTTGCTGAGGAAGGAATAAAGCCACAAAAAAAAAAAAAAAAAAAAAAAAAAAAAAAACCAAAAAAAAAAAAAGTAATTTAGAATTATAGAATAGAATCATAGAATAGTTAGGGTTGGAAAGGACCATAAGATCATCTAGATCCAAACGCCCTGCCATGGGCAGGGACACCTTCCACTAAACCGGGTTGCCAAAGCCCTGTCCAACTTGGCCTTGAACACTGCCAGCAATGGAGCATTCATAACTTCCCTGGACAACCCATTTCAGCGCTTCAGCACCCTTGCATTAAAGAAATTCTTCCTCATATCCAATCTAAACTTACCCTGTGAAAGTCTGAACCCATTACGCCTTGTCATATCACCACAGTCCTTAATGAAAAGAACCTCCCCAGCATCTTTATAAGTCCCCTTCAGATATTGGAAGGCTGCTATGAGGTCTCCACACAGCCTTCTCTTCTCCAGGCTGAACAGCACCAATTTTCTCAGCCTGTCTTCATACAGGAATTGCTCCAGTCCCCTGATCATCCTCGTGGCCCTCATTTGGACTTCTTCCAACAGTTGCATGTCCCTTTTATGTTGAGGACACCAGAACTGCACACAATACTCCAAGTTATGTCTTGCAAGAATGGAAGAGAGGGGCGGGATCACCTCCCTCGACCTGCTGGTTATGCTCCTGATGATGCAGCCTAGGATACGGTTGGCTTTCTGAGCTATGAGCACATACTGAAGCCGGCTCATATTAAGTTTCTCATTGAACACCACTCCCAAGTCCTTCTCCGCAGGGCTGCTCTCAATCTCTTCTCTGCCCAACCTGTAGCTGTGCCTGGGATTTCTCTGACCCAGGTGTAGGACCTTGCACTTTGCATGGTTAAACTTCATCAGGTTGGCAACCCATTCCAGAGCCTCACCACCCTTACATGAAATAATTTCTTCCTCATATCCAGTCTAAACTTCCCCTGTTTAAGTATTAACTCATTACTCCTTGTCCTCTCAGTACAGTCCCTAAGGAAAAGTCCACCCCCAGCATCACTATACCTCCCCTTCAGATACTGGAAGGCTCCTGTGAGGTCTCCAAGCAGCCTTCTCTTCTCCAGCCTGACCAGACCCAACTTTCTCATCCTATCTTCACACAGGAGGAGCTCCAGTCCCCTGATCATCCTCATGGCCCTCCTTTGGACTTCTTCCAGCAGTTGCATGTCCTTTTTATGTTGAGGACATCAGAACTGCACACAATACTCCAAGTGAGGTCTCACGAGAGCAGAGTAGAGGGTCAGGACAACCTCCCTCAACCTGCTGGTCATGCTCCTTTTGATGCAGCCCAGGGTACCGTTGGCTTTCTGGGCTGCAAGAGCACACTGCCGGCTCATGTTCATTTTTCCATTGAACAACACTCCCAAGTCCTTCTCTGCAAGGCTGCTCTCAATCTCTTCTCTGCCCAGCCTGTAGCTGTGCCTGGGATTGCTCCAACCCAGGTACAGGACCTTGCACTTTGCATGGTTAAAATTCATCAGGTTGGCAACAGTCCACTTCAGAAGCATGTCAGAGTTACTCTGGATGGCATTCCTTCCCTTTAGTGTATGAACCAAACCACCCAACTTGGTGTCATTGGCAAACTTGCTGAGGGTGCACTCAATCCCGTTGTCCATGGCACCAAAAAAGATGTTGAGCAAGACTGGTCCCAACACTGATCCCTGAGGGACACCACTCGTTAATGGACTCAAGCTGGACATTGAGCCATTGAGCACAACTCTTTGTGTGCGGCCATGCAGCCAGTTCTTTACCCACCGAGTGGTCCACATATCAAATTGATGTCTCTCCAACTTAGATACAAGGATGTTGTGTGGTACAGTGTCAAATGCTTTGCACGAGTACAGGTTGATGGCATCAACTGCTCTTCCTGTGTCCATCAGTTCCATAGCCCCATCATGGAGGGCCACCAAATTGGTCGGGCAGGATTTTCCCTTAGTGAAGCCATGCTGGCTGTCACCTTGTTGTTTTTAATGTGCTTTAGCATGCCTTTCAGGAGGATCTGCTCCAAGATTTTGTCAGGCACAGATGTGAGGCTGACTGGTCTGTACTTCCCCAGCACATCCATTTTCCCCTTCTTGAAAATGGGGGTTTTATTTCCCTTTTTCCTCTCGTCGGGAACTTCACCTGACTGCCATGATTTTTCAAATATGATGGACAGTGGCTCAGCAACTTCATTGCCAGCTCCTTCAGGACCCATAGATGGATTTCATCAGGTCACATGGACTTGTGTACATTCAGGTTCCTAAGATGGTCTCAAACCAGATCCTTGCCTATAGTGTGCTCAGGGTCTCCATTCTCATAGTCCCTGTGTCTGCCTTCCAGGACTTGGGTGGTGTGGTCAGAGCAGCTGCCAGTTAAGACTGAGGCAAAGATGTCATTAAGAACCTCAGCCTTCTCCAAATCCAGGGTAGCCAGTTCTCCTGATAGCTTCTGAAGGGGGCCCACGATGTCCCTAGCCTGTCTTTTATTTGCAATGTACCTATAGAATCCCTTCCTGTTATCCTTAACATCCCTAGCCAAGTTAAATTCTAAGTGGGCCTTAGCTTTCCTAACCTGGTCCCTATCTTCTCGGACATCATTCCTATACTCTTCCCAGGCTGCCTGTCCTTGCTTCCACCTTTTATAAGCCTCTTTTTAGCTTCGAATTTTCCTCAGCAGGTCCTTATCCATCCAAGGAAGTCTTCTGGTCCTCCTTCAGCACTTCCTTCTGGTAGAGATGTATTGCTCCTGAGCTTACAACAGTCTTGAGCCCCCCTGCCCTCCAAGGGTTATATTCCATGGAACATTTCTACTGAGAAAAGGCAGAAGGAAGTGACAGCAGTGATTTCATGTATTTTTCGTCTGTTACTTTTCACATGCTGCTGATTAATTAGTGAACTAGGATCGGTACAGACATTTTTATTTTAATTATTTCCAGATTTCGATCGCATCAAACCACTGGCATCGGTGCAGAATGTTCTTATCTGTCTGCTGAATATCATAATAAAAGAGAAATAATTTCAGCATCAGTTTTTGCCGAGGAAGGGGTCTGGTCTTCACTGTTTACAAATCAGAAAATTTATTTTCTACATGCTTGAGTCTATGTGAATTTATTCTCACTTTGTTTCACCCTTCCCTATACTATACTAAGTGCTGCTTTTTAAGCTGAGGTATTTGTTCGTCTCATAGTATTATTGTTTAAAAAGAAGTTCTCTTAAATAAGAAGACTGTATTATTTTATTATGCATTATGGTATGAGCTCAACAAGGCAAAGTCCTAGGTCCTACTTATGAGTCAAAACAACCCCATGCAATGCTATAGGTTTGGGGAACAATGGCTGGACGCTGCTCGATGGAAAAGGATCAGCAGGTGCTGATTGATGGAGCTGAACATGAGCCAGCTTGTGCCCAGGCAGCCAAGAATACCAACAGCATCCTGGCTTGTATCAGCAACTGTGTGGCTAGCAGGGCCAGGACAGCGATCATCCCCTTGTACTCAGCAGTGGTGAGGCTGCACCTCAAATCCTGTGTTCAGCTCAGGGCCCCTCACTACAAGACAGACTGCAGTGCTGGAGCAGATCCAGAGTAGGGCAACAAAGCTGGTGAAGGGTTTGGAGCGTGAGTCTGATGAGAACAGCTGAGGCAGCTGGGGTTGCTTAGTCTGGAGAAAGCTCAGCAGAGACCTTATCACTCTCCACAACTTCTTGAAAGGAGTAAGTAGTGAGGTGGGGATCAGTCTCTTCTCCCAAATAACAAGACATAGGACAAGAGGAAATGGCCTCAAGCTGCACCAGCAGTGGTTTGAACTGAATATTAGGAAACATTTCCTCACAGAGAGGATGGTCAGGCATTGAAACAGGTTGCCCAGAGAAATGGTGGAGCCACAATCCCTGGAAATGTTCAAAAACCATGTAGACAAGACCCTCAGTAACATGGCTTAGTGGCGGTCTTGGCAGTCCTGGGGTAATGGATGGACCTGATGAGCTTAAAAGTCTTTTCCAACCTGTTTGTTCTATGATCCTATAATTCTGTGAGTCATATTCAGAAATACCAGGAGAGTTTTCTAGGGCAGGACTGCTGACTTTTATTACTTAAATGCTACTGGAACTTAAAACCAAATCAATGTACCAAATCAAGTCTGTAACCTCTACACTGGCATCTCTCTCCTCAGTTTATGCATCATGCCATTTTGTAGCCCAGTAAAAGTAGAAGTCTGCCCAAATAAATTATGATAAATATGAGAAAAATCTGTTTGTGTTCATTTGTTTGTTTTGGTTTTGTGTTTGTGGATTGTCTTTTTTGTTTTTGTTTTTTTTTTTCTTACTCCAGAGGACTAATCCCTCTCATTCCTCTCTTAGTACCTGTGCATTACTTCGCTGTATTTTACAATTTGATGAGAAAATGTATGCCTCAACAGTCCTATAAGAAAGTTAAAGACAATGTAATTAAAGGCCTTTTTTTCCCCTCTACTACTTTACTTTTCTCTACTAATTTATGCCAGATTAGAAAGACATGCAACCCACTTTCAGAACCAGGGAGGGGCAGCATCACATAGTAGCATCTTATTTCAGTGTTTCTTTTCTTTCGGTAATGATCAAGAACTTGCCTCTCTAGTATTCCAGATCATATTTTCAGTTCAAACTCCTAGGCAGTTGGTTTTCTCTTCCACTGCTGAACTGGACAGAAGTAAAATTTAGTGTATATGGCCAAGTATTAGAAAGGAAAGAGAGGTGTTTTTGTAATAAATGCACAAATTTTCCCAGAAATTTTATAGTTTATTATCCATCTGGTCAAATAAAAAGTGTGTGATCACTTACAAGTCTCTTTTACTCATTAAAAAGAAAGAGAGAAGATGAAAAAGTAATATGGGAAAACAGTAGTTCTTAGCTGCCAAAATGATCATTTCACTGCCTCCTTGTAATGAGGTGAACGTGGAATAATAGAACAATGAAGCTCTTTCACAACAGGACAATGTGATGCCATACTGTGATGGAAAGAGTCTCTTTGTGACTGATAATTAAGAATATTATGCATCTTAAAAGTTACTTCATGGCTTATGCAACATATAAATATGGTATTACTGTTTGTCAGGGAAAAATAAACAGCATCCAGTATTGTTGTGTTATGTAGCAGAAGTTCTAAAATCTAAATCGTTTAGTTCAATCAAAAAAAATGCTATTAGGCATGAATTGTGAAAAATTACAATATTGAAAATAACATGAACTTTTTCACAAAGGAATATGATTACTTCTTTCTTTCTCACCATTTTAAAAATCACTTCCTATTATCTACAAAATTGAATACAAAGGTTCTGGCTTTGGATTTCTCTTTTTTTTAGTTAATAGCATTTTCAGAAAATGGGTCGTTAAAATGCCCCTTATTTTAATACACATTTACAAACAAAGTTGCTCATGTGGATTTGGAAATCAAACATATATGAACATGGAAGTAGCAGCACATAAATTTAAAATAATTATCCATTTAAATAAACCAAAGTTAAACCCTTTAGCACCTTTCAGCTAAAACAATATATGAAGTATATCCTCACCGAATTTTTAGTTTACTTTCTTGAGGAAAGTTCTTAAAATATAAAAATGTAAGTGTTAATACATTTCAGTTATGTTTTTAATTCAAGATGTATTCAGTTTGATATTTTTAATTTGCACAGTTGACAGAAATATGTTTTAACAGCAACAGTCCTAGATGAAAGATCAGGTCAAATTATCATAGCATTTAAAAATGGAACTGAAAACTGTAGCATATGCAAATACATTTGAATACCTCTATTTATAATATAGCAAAAAGCGCTGGAAAATGCAACACACTTTAAATTACTTTTGTTTTGCATCATATGATATTAAAATTGAGAATTTTAAAATTAAAATTATCAATTCCTCTCCAGAAAGCAAATACAATAGCAAACTTTTCTTACCATCAATAGGCCATAGAGAAGTCACATCTTCTTCAATGGTTTACTTACCTCCTATAATTTGTCTTATCAAGGGTACTCTGAGGGAGTGAGAAGGAGTCTTTTCTCCGAAATGACAGATGGTAAAGTTGGAAAGATTTGTGCCTGCTCTTGCAGCTAGTTTTAAACACAGCTTTCTCAGAAAAAAGTCCCTTCCTTACAGAAAGCTAGACAGAAAAGTTTACACAGAGATGTAACCAAAGACTATACTAACCATTTTTAGAAATAACAAATTCCATGCAGTTTTTTTTTTTTTAATTTTCTGAAAATAGGTTTTATAAGCATCCAGTTTTAAAGACAGGAACATTTTCAATTTCAAAAAAGCAAGTTGCTCAGATGTTAAAAGGCTACACTTATTTCCTTCTTCGCATGACTGTTTACATTACTGTTAGCGTTAAAACCTGTCTACATGGCTGTTTCCTGCTTGTGCCACTATGTTATGCCAGAAGCTGCAGGGCTTTTTCTCACTTCCCGTATGGAGGTGGAACTGCAAACAATATGGAGAGATTTTATGGGTACTTTCTGACTGCAATGCAGCTACACACTGCTATCTCCTCTTGCAGACACTGACACAAAGAGGCTGTGGAGGAGGACCTAGTGCAGTTTAGCATCCTCTGCTTTTACATTTGAATATGTTTGAGCTGACTAGTAAGTCAGAAATCTTCCAGCTCAGTATATTTTCTAGTTGTCAAAGGCTTAGCAGAAATTCAACTAACACAAGACAGAGGTAGCTCTGGAGGACAATGCTGCTGTAGCTAGGCTGTTTCCAGAACCTTAGTTTGATATGCAACTTGCCCAGGTATCCCTATGTTTCACTGCAAATAGTCAAGCCTTATGCAGGATGAAAATTAAAATGTTAACAAAAGTAGGCTTTTCTGTTAGTGGTTTGTCTTGAGCTGTGTTTGTTTAAAAGAATCCTACAGTGTATCTATATCAGAGGATCAGCTATATTGAATCATATGCTACAGAAATCAAGTACTAAGTGTCTAAGTTGGTCTAAGCTTAAATGCTCTCTATGTTCAGTGTTCTTATTGTCAGAAGAGCAATGAGGCAGATATGATACGTGGCTTAATATATGCCTGCATCATATTCATCCATTACTCCATAGGCTGTTTTCTTATTGCAGATAATTTCACAGTTGCCACCTAGGAGTGAGAAAAGGGTTTGCAGAGTGTTTCTTTGCATCTGTCAACCAAAAGATATTCACTAATCCTGTTACTCTGTAATAAGTCATGTAGCTCATTGTTAAAATGAGTTTAAAAAAGGCTGGGAAAGTTTATGAATTTCCTGTCTATTACAACAGTTGTCTGACTCCTTCATCATTTGTTATGAAACCTACGGAAGGACCTTGACAGGTGAGATAGATTTTTTTTTTTTTTTTTTTTTTTGAGTTTTGCTCATATATTTGCCACTTACATGAGCTTTATTAAACTTGAGGATGCTAAACATAGATTTTGTCTGGAAAGGGCTATGTAAATCTGTCATGGGTTCAGCAGTAGCAGTCATTTTTCTCCTTTTTGGTAGCTAGTGCAGCACTGTGTCTTTGAATTTGGCCTGGGAACAATGCTGATAGCACCAACGTTTTTAGTTATGGGTTAGTGATGTTTGGTCTGGCCAAGGACTTTCAGAGCCTCATGCTCTGCCAGGGAGGAGGGGAAGCTGGGAGGAAGCAGAGACAAGGCACCTGACTCAAACTGACCAAAGAGGTGTTCCATACCACAGCACATCATGCCCAGGATGCAGAAATGAAGAGCAGAGACCCAGAAGGGTGGTGTGGGTGCACTGCTTGGTTGGGCTGGGTATATGTGGTGAGCTGTTGTATTCTCTTCCCTTGTACTTCTCTTGTCATTATTATCATTGGTGGTA
This sequence comes from Psilopsiagon aymara, assembly GCA_024733675.1. NCBI lineage: Eukaryota > Metazoa > Chordata > Aves > Psittaciformes > Psittacidae > Psilopsiagon > Psilopsiagon aymara. Next base: position 15,726 of record JANRGW010009299.1, on the reverse strand, counting down.
GCAATAGTGATTTGTATTATATCTTAGTTACTAAACTGTTCTTATCTCAACCTGTGGGAGTTGCATTCTTTCGATTCTCCTTCCCATCCCTCCAGGAGCAGAGGGAAGAAAAAGGGGGAAGTGAGTGAACAAACTGATTGGCTGATTTATGGCTTAAACCATGACAAAATCAGAGACAAATGCTTTCCACTGTCATGATAGGGTATATTACAAGTCAAAACGTAAGTTCTTGTTACCTTCATACCTTTATCTGTGTGATTATTATTGAGCAGCGTGGGAGCCACAGTGTGGCTGAAGAAATGAGGCATTTGACCAGGACTCAGAAGACCTATGCCCTACAAATAGTTCAATTTCTGATTTTGCTCTGGTGTCTTTAAATACTTTCTTGTTTTGAAAGGAAATCAACGTATCCGCAGCAAGTGCTTAGTCTGGGGGTACTGTGACGGGACCCTCTGTCCTCAGTAAGAATGCATTAACAGCTTAAGCAGTTTGAATTAATGACATTTCCTTCCATTACTGTTCATTAAATACTGGTATTGATTTGTTAACTCCAAGCATCTTTGCATGTTTACTTAGATGTCTTCCTCACTGAAACAAAAACCAGTCAAGTGTGAAACAAACATCAGTCCAAGTCTCAGCCTTGGAGGCTGTATCTGCTTTTTCTTCTTTTTTTTAGGCTGGAAAATAACATTTTTATTAAAGATGTAGCTCTGTACAATTTATTGAAAATTGCTTGAGAAGAATCACCTTTGTCTAAACATGTCCTAACTTATAGGACAATCTTTTTTCTTTTCTTTCACTGCTTAACCATTATTGTGGTAATGTGAAGGAATACTGAATTTTGAAAATAACATGCATAATGACATTTATTTATGAGGGTTAGGCAGAGAAAGCTGTAAAGAATGAAAAATTAAGTGGAAGCAAGCTGCAAGCTGATATGATGAGTTAATGCTGTAGGTGAGTGAATGAGACGAAGGACAGTAAGCAGCACATTATTTGCTTGAATGTAAAAATAAAGTGATTATTATTTTATATCAATTCATATGTCCTGTTGAAGTAGCAACAACTTTCACCCACTTTTATACTAATTTATTTCCATTTTGTCTATTTAAAGACATAAAACCCCATTTTATTTGCGTGTATAAACAGAGTTCTAGGAATTTATGTATTTTGCAAATTATGGAGGAAAACCATTGATCTGCTATGGCAATAAAGCCACAAGAAGGATATACTAGACAGAGAAACTGCTAAGTTTTCATTCACATCGATTTAGTTCTGCCATCCATCTGCCCAGCAATAAAGGCAGCCCAGGTCATAAATGGATCACTCTCCAGTAAGGTGGTTGCCTCAAAATACAGAAGCATAAGAAAAAAGTGGATTTGCTTTGGAATATTGGTACTTTTTTTATATATATAAAATGGAGCAATGTCTTTGCTAAGATTCTGCTAATTGATCTTCAGGAGGTGTCCTGGGTTCAGCAGTAGCAGTCATTTTTCTCCTTCTTAGTAGCTGGTGCAGTGCCGTGCTTTTGACTTTCAGCCTCGGAACAGAGTTGATAACACTGATGTTTCCAGCTGCTGCTCAGTAATGTTTACCCTGACCAAGGACTGTCTGAGTTTCATGTTCTGCCAGGGAGCAGGGGAAGCAAGGAGGAAGCAGAGACAGGAAGCTTGACTCAAACTGACCAAAGAGGCATTCCATATGACAGCACGTCATGCCCACTCATAAAATGGGGGCAGTTGCCCGGAAGGGTTAGGTCACTGCTCGGGTTGGGCTCGGTATCGGCTGGCGGGTGGTGAGCAGTTGTATTCTCTTCCCTTGTTATTTCCCTTATCATTATTATTCATGGTGGTAGCAGCAGTGGTTTGTGTTGTACCTTAGTTACTTAACTGTTCTTATCTCAACCCCTGAGAGTCACATTCTTTCGATTCTCCTCTCCATCAGTCCAGGAGTGGGGGGAGGAAGGGAGGAATGTCTCCTTCACAGGTTGAGCACCCAAGGAGGGGAAAAAAGCTGTGTAATTGCTAAACAGTTATATCATATACCTCTCAAAGTATAGAGGAGGTGACTGCACTGGGAATGCAAGCCAGATCAGTTTCATGATCAATGAGTCCATTGTATTGAAAGTCATTATCAAAAAGTACAATGAAACAAGAACCTTAACCCAAAGCCCATCCAGTGAACACTAAGACAGCAAATGCTGGCTGTAAGCAAGGTACTTCATGCTGAAACTCTGAGATAAAGAGCAACAAATTTGAGAGCCAATAAATCAGCATTGTGACGAGTGACTATTAATCCAAAAGAAAAAATGCTTATCACAAACACAATTAGACACACTCTGGTCAGATCTGTCATTATCTCAACCCTTTGGGCCCCATGTTGAGCACCAAAAAGGACTGTCTTGATTTAAGCCCAGCCAGCAACTCAGAACCACGCATCCGCTCACTCACTCGCCTCCCTTCCTCCCCCCACACCCATAAGGATAGTGAAGACAATTGAAAGCATGCAACTCCCATGGGTTGAGGTAAGAACATTCCAAAAACTAAAGTATAACACAAACCACTGCTTTTTTTTTTTTTCATATGAGATTGCTTTCTGAATCACAATTCTCTAAAACTTTATTGTTCCATTTTGTATTTTGCATAGGTATTTTTCTAATTAAAAACCAAGCTAACATATGTGTACTTTGATTCATACTGCTCAATGAAAAGTGAGCAAAGTTGAAATATAAGTTCAATGAATATGCTTTCTGCAGCAATGGCTTGTTCTCCACTCTAAATACAATCCAGCTATTCCCTCTTTGGTTTTGCAATGTACCAAGTAGGAAGACAAGAACAGAATACACATATCCGCAGTACTGTTTTCACCATGTAAAGACTTTTCAAAAGATTTCTGAAAATGCTGTAAAACATATACTGTAAAGGAATTCAAAAGTAAATATGCTCTTCATATTTTTTCAGAATAATATCACTGCATTGAACAACCTCTTTAGTAAGCAAAGAGGCACAGAAATAAATCTTGTTATCAGTATCGAAGTGCAAAGACACACTGTGAAGATAGTAAGGTTTCATACAAGCCATTTCAAACGCATTTTGCAGAGTAGAAATGTGTGCACACACGAGAAGGAAAAAATATTAATTTAACTGAACCAGAAATGTTAAAAGAGTGACAATAAAATTTAATTGTTTGGATTTCAGTCAAAGATTTCAAAAATTAAAGGTACATTTTTGGTGAGTGTTGGTGGTTCTAATAGAATACAGAGCAGTGTTGCTGAGGAAGAAGAAATTTCTATTGTAAGCTTCCATAGTCAACATGCAAGAAGAAAGGTAAAAATAGAATGGGAACACAATTCCAACAAAACAAAAAAATGCAACAGGTTTCTTCAGACAGTCTTAAATAGCCATTTAATATCAGCCTGCATCAAGCTTAGAAGCCAGCTGCTCAAAAAAAATTGAGACAGAGATTAAATTTTTCATTCTTAAGCATTTTCAGAGATAAAATATCATCCAGAAAGGTGCACTCAGTAAAATTGTTGCTGTGGATATGAAGTAGATATGAACCAACTTAATGGTAGCCCCAAAGGGTATTTAATTGCAGTTCATTTTCCCTTTTCTCATGTCAGTAAAGCTTTGTTCTGTTGTTTGGTAGTTGTGACTTAGAGGCTGCTCTGTGCTGCAGGTTTTGGGGAGCCAGACTGCAAAGTCAAATAATGAACCATGTAACAGCTCTTTAATTGCCATTTGCTCAATAGTATAATTTATTTTTAAAACTTACACACAAATTCTCCAAAAGTTTGCACAGCAAGGAAACTCATTAAGAATACATAAGTTTTGTGGCAACAGGCTTCTGAGTCTTTCAACCCCATGTGTGTCCTACTAACTACAGTGTGCTGCCAAACTAACTTACCTGTTTAATTTTGTTATTCAGTTGCTTCACTCTTTGGATTTTTGGAGGTATGCAGCTTCATAAAAAATTATAAGGACAAAGCACTAACCCCCTTACTTATCATTGACATTTTCTACAACTTTAATAATTCTCAGGCAGGATAAAATTGTTATTGTCAGTTCTCTATGATACCTGAACTCATTGCTGCTTTTATTTTTTTTTTTTTCTTTTTCCTACATTTTTCAGGCTGTTTATATAGCTAATGCTGTATTCTGTATTCAAATTAGGAGTATAAATTCTCCACAATACAATAGATCTACACAGATGAAAATTTCCATAAAGTTAGACACTGCCGTAACTAGCAAATTGTCAGAGAAGATGGATCAGCCAGCATGCAGGTGGCCTTGTTTTCAAACAAAATGGAAAATGTTCAGGAAAATAAGCAAAAGGGAAAAAATTGTAAATGGCAGTTAAGTATCTTGTTCCTCACTTTTAGGGAAATTCATGCCTTGCGCATACCTTCTGCTTTAAACTGTCATGCACACAGTGTTCAGATCTCACCAATTAAGTTTATACATGTTCAGTATATTTTTCCTGCACCATTAAGGGATAAATTATGGTTTTGAGGAGCTTAGAAAATAGACTTATTTGTATCATAAGCATAACAGAGGCGTAGGGATAAATCTCACCCTGGCCATTATTGAGAACAGAGTTTTTTTACGTACACTAGTCAAGCACAAAGTTTTGACAATTTGCAGCAAGCAGTGCTGGAAAAACAACTCTTCTGCACTCATGTAACTGCCCTCCCAACTTAGCCCTCCCAGGTGCCAGCATCCAGTTTTCTCTTTACCTCGTCAGCACCAGTCATCAATCTGCACCTGCCTTTATAACAGAGTTATGTCAAAGCAGTCAGATTGCTCAGCAGATTTATCTAAGTCACAGAGCTGCAACCAAGAGCTAGATCCCAAATAGACTGACGCATCTCTACCAAAAAAAAAAAAAAAAAAAAAAAAAATTAAAAAAATTCCTCACATGGTAAAAAGTCCCAGGTCCTCAAATGCCAGTTCATCAGTGACAGATTTCTTCGATGATGCAGTACTGACACAAAGAAACCCTGCAAGTAGGTTTTATTTTATGATGTTTTGTCCTGTCTCTGTTAAACGCATTTAACCCTGTCAAGTTCTCTTGCTTAAGCATCTTGACAAGAGCACAGAAATCAATTAATATGTAGATTTTGATGTTAAGAACAGCTTTTTATTGCAAGAGATGAAGACTTCTTGCAAATGCAGTTGTCAAAAGCTGACTTTTTCCAGTCCTGAAGGCTTCTCAGCAAGTGACTATTGAGAACAAGATTTTACATTTCAGCTAGACAGCTAAATAAGAATGTGGAAGTGACTTTTAATGACTGAAGTCCATTTTCACCCTACTGGAAACGTGACATTCATCAAGTATGCCCATAAGGATATACCTTTAGGTAACTGAGCTTGAGTTCTCAGTGTTGTACAATATATAGGGATTTGCCTTCCAGCTCCTGAATCTTACAGCACATTTAGTTAGGCAAGAACTAAAGGATGCAGTTCATAACTCATTGTTTTGTCCTTGCCCCCTTTCCCTCCCCTTTCAATAAATCACTGAAGTGTTTTATTGCTCATTGCCTTTCTAATATAAATCAGATAAAATATAGACAGAGTAATTTAAATTAAGTCCTCAGGATGAAAAGAAAAAATTGGAGCCTAAACTTATATCACAGAATATGAGCTGAGGTTGCATGAAGATCTTTGAGTTACTAGTAGTTTTGCTATCTCCTTTTGAGAAACTACCTCAATGTGATGTGATTCTAGGAGAGTGATGCAGTCATGTTTTGGGGCTGGAGCAAGGAGAACAGTACCCTGGGTTACTGCCCCTAGAGCTGCAATAGCATCACCCTTTTGATGAGTTCTGCACAAACTCAGCCCTACTGTGAAACTGTCCCACTCATTACCGTGGTTCAACATGCTATTTCAATGTCAGCTCTGCCCAGAAGGAAAAACTCCTCTAGAGAGCTCACCCATCTCCCAGAGAAATATCTGCATATCTATGCTGAGGGTTTAAGAAAGACCAAAGTCTCTTTGCATTTTAAGATGATTATTTGGGTTACACTTAATCTATTAATATTAAATTTTCACTACAGAGGTGAGAGATAATCACTTCAAAAGCTTGTTAATATTTATAGTGTTAAAAAACTATTATTTATAATAATAGTTCTTCTCCATGGTTGTGCTCAGAAGCCTAGCTGCTTCACAGATGATCAGTGGAAGGCAAGAATGCCACAGACTAGTAGGGCTGCTCCAAGTCTTCTTCACCTCATCTTTCAAGTTCTTGTGATAATCCATATATCAAATGGCTAACACGCAGACTCCTCTGAATGTTGGAGACATGGATGGGCTCAGCCTTAGCCAGCAGTGAGTCCACCTTGGAGCTGGCTAGAATATGCTCTGTTTTCATGGGGGCTGCTCCAGGTGTCTCACAGAAGCCACCTTGGTTACCACAGCCTTGCCATGTAAACCCATATGTGAGTTTTCACTGAAACGCAGTGTATGGGAAAGTTTTAGCAATTCTGAATTATGTCAATTGAGAAGGTCATAATAATCTGCTCTAGACCTAGATTAACATTAAGCATTCTTTTCTGGGGACCATTTTATCATTGAACATTGACAGTCTAGAGAAGTCACATCCCTCTTTTATAAACTTAAGCATGAACATAAGTGATGAAGCTTTCAGTTCTCATTGCAGGCCAATACGTTTTATTAATATACTAAAAAACAAACAAACAAAAAAAATCCCCAAACCAAACAAAAAGTCAACCCCCCCCCCAAAAAAAAAAAAAGAAAAGTAAAATTATGAGCAATAGTAATAAAAATGGAGGACTGCCTTAACCAGGAGTCTTTTTTGTGTACCAACAAATGGTACATCAAAGAGAAACATCAAGAATAAGCAGTTGCTGCCCTACCGTACACTTTGAATCAGAGAACGTAAAAGTTAATAGCTCAAAAGAAGTGCCTGACACAGAAAGAGGAAGATGGAAGGAGATTTCAGAATGAAATTGTAGGAAAAGTCAGTACCAAGGAAGCCTGGAGAGGTAGGTTTTTTTTTTTGTTTGTTTGGGAGTGTACTTGAGTGAACATGGTCATGTGAGCAATCCAGGCGGCTACTTTACAATCGTGAAGCAGCGAGCTGAAGGCTTTAGCACCTTGCCTGAGGGCGTGTATGTACAGAAGGGAGAGAGTAGCTGCAACCCTGGAACTTACTGTTCTCGAACTTGGAAAAGTGTGGTAGATGGAAACGTGCGGTAGTAGTCAACCAATCATTAAGCGATTGCTAACACCCGGCTAAGGAATGTTAACCAATCAGATGTTACTGAATGTTCTAGTATCTTGAAACTCTCTATAGAAGGCACACTTGTGTTACAATAAATGGTCAACACTCTGATTACATTAATCTGTGTGTGTTGTCTGAGCTCCTGTGGCATGTTTGTTTGTTGGTTTTTTTTTTTTTTGTTATGTTTTTTGTTTTATTTTTGAGAAATTAATCACTAAATGAAAAGCTTTAGTTATATAGCAAAAGTGAATTCTTTATTAGTTTTTGATCTGCATGAAAAAAAAAAGCTATTTCTTTTTTAAAGGGAAAAGTAAACACAAGATTCAAGCAAGGCTAAGTATGTCAGGGACCTTTTTAAACATTTTTATAAAAATAAGAGAAATAGATGCAACTAAAACATTCTGCAGCTTAATGGAGTATTGTTACATTCTTCAAATAGATTTTTAGGATACATTTAAAGGATCTTACTCATAAATACATTTTATTACATCTCAAATCCTCTTTCACTAGCTGTTTTAATATAGTAATGCATTTGAGGATAAGTTTTCTTTTTTTTTTTTTTTAAGTAAATACCAGCTTTTTAAAAAAACATCCAAAATGCATATTTTGTTCTTTGAGGAATTAAAGCACTTTCATTAATTAATCAATCTTTTTTTAGAAAAAAACCAGTAATTTAGTGATTGAAAAATAGCCATTAATATAAAATTAAATATTAGACTATAAAAAATGAATCAGCTTCTTACATTAATATGTAACTTGTCAGAGTTTTTCAGAGACTTAATGTTACTTTGATTCAAAGAGCGCAAGTGTTCTTTCATGAATTTATATAGGTAGCATTCAAAGGAACCAATAGGCATTTACGTCATTCATACACCTCACACTGGGCCTCCATAGTGTGACAAATTTTCCAAAGGCAAAATAAGTGAGTACCTAGAAAACAGTCATTTTAGAATTTTAGCAGCAATGACCACTCTCACTGTATATTTTTAATTTTTAGCTAATGTATCAAAAGTCAGTAGCATTTTTACATCACTGCATAATTATAGTATTAGTTTATAGTAATGAGGATGAATACTACAAATCAAATGATTTTCATAAAACAAAGAAAGAATTTAATGCCATTCTTCCTGTTACTCCCAATGCCTGTGGCTGATGGCAACACATTTATCCTCTTGATGGAAGAAACAGTTACAATGAGGATCCCCGAACACACACGCACACACGCACACACGCACAAACACCCCACCCCCC
>JANRGW010009294.1:0-22307 GCA_024733675.1 Psilopsiagon aymara | reverse complement strand
ACCACAGATTTCGGTCATACAAGGAATAAGTCACTTAATTCCATATTTGTATTTTAATTGACACGGATCACATTTTCGTATCTCACAATTCAGATCCTTAATTTGTTCAGGTATGAAAAATGTAATTCAAAACATAGCACTTTGTGTAGATAGGTGCTACTCAGTTAGTGGTTCTGTCATAACCTATCTCTGCAAAGGAGTCTTTTTCCTTTGTTGCAAATGTAAATGGGTTTAAAAACTATGTATCTGCATAAAGTCATCAGTAGAAACAATAGAGACAGTGGCAGATGCATGTTTATGCATTTGTGCACCCATTGTTACATACAAAAATAGCTAGCTCAGATCTTGCCAACAGAAAACAGAAGTAAAGCAAATTGTCAAAGACAGTTACCCTTTTTCTGTCCCTTTTCTTCATGTGTGCTTTAATGTAACAAGGGATGTGTCCTAAAGTGATAATCACATACAGAAATTTCAAGATAGGAGATGTAGGAAGGATTAACTGAAATAGTAAATAAGGTAGCAGAGCATGTTTCAGATACATAGCCAAAGTGAAAAAGTAAATGAGAAATTATATATGTTGGTGAAAAAGAACCATCAATTACTTATTATTCACTTGCCTGCTGTTGGCGATACTGATCTCACTGTATATGTCCACCCTGTGCCAATCCATCGTAGACCACTCCAGTACAAAAAGACCCTGTTATCTCTTTTGCAGTCCACCACCTGTAAAGAAATGAGGGTAGTATCTCAATGTCATGTGTATGTGTTTTGTATAAATTCTCTTTGAGGCATGCATATGTGGAAAAATATATCACATCTCCCTGTCATTGGATGTGTTCTTAGGGCCAGGCTTCTTCTCAGTCTTGTCCTGCAGGTCTTTCTGCAGGAACCGATATAGGCGAGAGGGGGATGAAAAGAATGTAACATCTTTTCTTAGAGTAGGTTGGGATGAGGTTACTCTGGTCCTTCTACTTCCTCAGATAACATCTACAGAAACAACAGTTCTTTAAATTGAGAAGGGAGAAGGCCTGGAAAGACATAACTGTATTTTTATGATGATCCTGTTGTGATGACATGGACTTAGAATGCTTTATTGACTAGATTGAAGATATAGCAGTAAAAGTCCTAATAGCTATGCATGATTTTTATGTCAAGTTAAGAGACTAGTAATCTGATGAAAGACAATTTTTTCTGAAGAAAGAAATATATATATAACAAATACTTTAAGAAATATGTGTTTTAAAGTTTCTTTACAGTTTCTAATAAAATATGCCCAATGACCATCATAAGATAAGCTTCTTTCTTACATTTTAAAGAATGTATATCAGGCAATATGCAATTTAATGTAGGAAAAAAAGCTACTGGAATTATTTTAAAGAGCTGAGTTCTGTTTTCCAGGTGAGCAGCTGTAATATTACCCAAGTAAAGGTATATAATAGTTGCTCTGAATACAACTGCTTCTTATTCTTTCTGACACACATACCGCAAATAAAAATTTCAGCAAACTGTGGTGGCTACTTACTAATAAGAATCTCCAAATCAGTATTCTGAAGAGTGTTGCTTGAGAGCTTTGTGCTCTATTTTCTGTAGGACATTATTTATTTATTGTTTAATTTTGATTTATTATTGCTTTATAAAAGCTGTTCTTGTAATTGATTAAAAAATGATTAAATTATTCCCTGTCTAAAAATGGGGGGTAACAGCAACTATGTCCTTCATATATACATGGAAAGTTGAATATATAGAAGAGATGTGATGTAAGACTACTGTTCAGAAATTTACTATGACAGTTACCAAAATACAAAATTTAAGATTTTTGAAATCCCAAGCAAATTGTTCTCCCTCTTCTCCCCTCACCTTCAGAAAGTTGCCAAGAAAGCAATTGAAATTGAGTCAATGAGTCCTTAGATTTTTTTCTTACAAATGTTTTAACAGAGGTATATAGAAAAATCTGAATTGCAGGCTTAAGTTACGCTAGCTAGCTGCTCTGAAAAAGCAATTAGCAAAGCGGATGGTTCTAAAATGTTGATTTGTGACTGCATAATGGATACATTTATAATAACTTCTAAAGTATTCTTGTAAATAATTTTATTCTTTTTTATCTAAATGACATTAAAATATTGTGCCCAGATCCTTACAAGGGCCCAATGCTGAAGCTGCTGTCTGACTTCTCAGCAACCATGTAATAAAAATTAGTCTTGAGTTTTACAGTGTCATAGGTTTTTTTCCTGTGATATTTTTAGTAGACTACAGACTGAGAAAATATCCCTGCTGGAAATGATCTCTATATTACAAGATTTGCTAATGGAGAACATCTCAGAGAGGTTTCCTCTTGTTTGGTAGTTACGATTCTTTCTCTATGAGAACTGTAGTTAACATTTTGAAAATATTAAGACTGTTAAAAAGAAAGAGAATGAGGAGCACAACACCCATGTATTTCTATGCTGATTTTTTTTGCATTTGTTTTGCGTTCCTAGTAGGGGTTAGGGTTTTATTTCTCATTTGCTGTGCAGTTACCTTTGCTTTTATTATCTGATTTCGTATTGCTAGCTTCTACTCTTCATATTCTATTAGGACTCTTAATTTAGGATGGACCTGAACAGTGCGTATGCTCATGTACTCACTTGGTAAGTCAGATATGCTGGTTTCTAGATGCATAGACTCCAGTAATCTCAGCTCCCTGGGCCCATGAGATGATGTCCTGAGCCAGAGAGCATATGAATTTGTTGAGCATTTGCTAATAATCTGCATAGTATATGCATAGGAAGGATATGCATCCACTGGAGGATTGAGTTCTAATACTAAGATATCATTTGGGTAAAGAGCCTATAAACATGATCTGTGACCCTGAGATTTACCTTGCAGCAATACCTGGGGATAATACAGTGGGTAAAGTCTTTTTACTGATTCTGATGTCAGTGAGGCTACTGAATGTAGGGAAACAGTATTTGACTGTCTGTTTCCTTTTCTGTCTCTATTGCCCAAGAACACATTTCCGATGCTGTGTTAGCACATAGCAAACGAGAACTCCATAACAGTGAACTAAATCTTACTGTAATCATAACAGTGAGCTAAATCTTACTGTAATTGCAGTATTGTGCCCTGAACTTTGAATCCTATATTAGAAAAGTAGAATGATTCAGATCAGCTTGAGAAAAAGCAGAGTACAATTCTCAATTTGATGTATACTGCCCAAGATTTTTGTACCTTTCAAAAAACCTGCTTAGAAAAAAATAGACTGTTGGAACCTGTTAGTCTTAAGAAAAATTTCAGTGATCTAGAACTTGTGGTTAGGGAACTACAGACCAGTCACTGTCACCTCTGTGCCTGGCAAAACCTTGGAGCAGATTCTCCTAGAAGGCATGCTAAGGCACATGAAAAACAACAAGTGGTTGGTGACAGCCAGCATGGCTTCACTAAGGGGAAATCCTGCCTGACCAATTCTGTGGCCTTCTATGATGGGGCTACGGAACTGATGGACAGGGGTAGAGCAGTTGATGTCATCTCCCTGGACTTGTGCAAAGCTTTTGACACTGTCCCACATAATGTCCTTGTCTCTAAGATGGAGAGACATCAATTTGGTAGGTGGACCACTCGGTGGATAAAGAACTGGCTGGATGGCTGCACACAAATGGCTCAGTGTCCGGCTGGAGACCAGTTACGAGTGGTGTCCTTCAGGGATCGGTGTTGGCATCGATCTTGTTCAACATCTTTGGTGGTGACATGGACCATGGGATTGAGTGTGCCCTCAGCAAGTTTGCCAATGACACCAAGCTGTGTGGTTCAGTTGATAACGCTGCAGGGAAGGAATGCCATCCAGAGGGACCTTGACATGCTTGTGAGGTGGGCTGATGCCAACCTAATGAAGTTTAACCAAGCCAAGTGCAAGGTCCTACACCTGGGTCAGAGAAATCCCAGGCACAGCTCCAGGTTGGACAGAGAAGAGATTGAGAGCAGCCCTGCGGAGATGGACATGGGGGTGTTGGTCGATGAGACAGTGAACATGAGCCAGCAGTGTGCTCTTGCAGCCCAGAAAGCCAACTGTATCCTGGGCTGCATCAAAAGGCGTGTGACCAGCAGGTCGAGGGAGATGATCCTGCCCCTCTGCTCTCGTAAGACCTCCCTTGGAGTACTGTGTGCAGTTCTGGTGTCCTCAGCGTAAAAAGGACATGGAACTTTTGGAACAAGTCCAGAGGAGGTGCTCAAGGATGGTCAGGGGACTGGAGCACCTCCCATATGAAGATGGGGTGAGAAAGTTGGGGCTGTTGGGGCTGGAGAAGAGAAAGCTGCGTGGAGACCTCATAGCAGCCTTCCAATATCTGAAGGGGGCCTATAGGGATGCTGGGGATGGACTCTTCATTAGGGACTGTAGTGGTAGGACAAGGGGCGAGTTCAAACTTAAACAGAGAAAGTTAGATTGGATACAAGGAAGAAGTTCTTTAGTGTAAGGGTGGTGAGGCACTGGAATGGGTTGTCCAGGGAAGTTGTGAATGCTCCATCACTCGTGGTGTCCAGATCTGGGTTGGACAGTGCCTTGAGTGACGTGGTTTAGTGTGAGATGTCCCTGCCCATGGCAGAGGAATTGGAACTAGGTGATCTTCAGGTCCTTTCCAACCCTAACTATTCTATGATTCTGTGCATCTCGTAGGCTGCTGTAAGTGATTTTCTTTATAATATTGTTCCTTTTATTCTTACTACTGTATAATGAAATGGCAGCTAACATGTTTTGATAAAGCTTATTGCAAAGGTGACATTTGATGAGAGGTTTTTTTTTCTGGAATCTTCTAAAATACTGCATTATTTAATAACTTAATACATAACTTTTTAATAATCTGTTATGATACGTTTTAAATACTCAGTTAATCCTAAGAAAGAAGGAATTAAAGTGACAATTGTTAATGAATTTCAGGAAAGAGAACCCTTCTGTTGAGACTTGCCAAATGCTTGATGTTAGTATAGAGACATGATTTTCTATCATCATACGGACTTGACTAACTTGATGGAAAAGTAATGTAGTAAAGGGGGGATACTAATCTTAAAATTGTTCAGTGAGGGTTATTTGAGACTGTGAATGCAGCCTGTACCACAGTAATTTTCTAATGGCAATGGCCTTCGTCAGGGATGGTTTCCAAAATGAGGAACAGCAAAAGTTTGTGTAAAAGTATGGTTTATAGTATTGTGTGAGAAAGCACAAAACTTTTTTGTGGTGCCACATCAGTCTAAAAAAATAAGCATTTTACTTATATTTTACTGGCTACTATGTCCATTTTTTCTTTGCTTTGTGTATGTTTTCCCAGTTTTTTGTGTGGGTTTTTTTTTGTGTGTGGTGTTTTTTTTTTTTTTTTTTTTGGTGTGGTTTGACCTGTGTTGTTGACCTTAAAACTGAAGAAAGGGAAGTAATTATGAGAAACTGCTTTGGTATTCAGAACAGGAAAAGAGCAATTTGCCATTCTCTCTTAAGGCCACAGAGGGCATAAGGAATTTTCGTAACTGCTCATTTTCAACAAATTTAGCTGGTGATCAGAAAGACTGCCCAGAATACTGATAGCATTATCTGTAAGGTGGCCAGAGTGATAACTTGATAGGAATGCTGGATTTTGATCGGATATAAAGAAGATTATCAGGAAAGTGGTTGAAGAGGTTAAGAAAACCTGCTTCCTGTTCTTTTCACCTTTGAGAGTGAACTCAGCACTTTTCATGGAAAAAGAGGAAACTAGAAGGCCCTTCTTTTTTATCTTCCTCACTATTATCTTCCTAGTCCCAACTTCTCTCTTAGTGATCATGGGTCTTATTATGATATTTCTGCTTTGTGAACAGGGGCTTTTAATTGATTGAAACACTCAGAATCAGTTAACTGTGTTTCATCCACTCTTAATTTGTCATGCAATCTCACATATAATAAAAACAAAAAAAAAAAATCAGGAGTCCCTTTAAACTTTGAATGTTGTTTTTTTTTTCTCTTCCTATGTTTAGGGAAAAAACAAGTCAAAATCACTTGTAATCAGTGAGATGCAAAAACCAATTCCAAAGCACAAAATCTTTTCTTCTCCTTCTTTATTTTCATTTCCATTTACTCAAATATTAGCTTGCCCTGAAAGGATAATTCAGTTTAGAGGTAGGAGCTTCACATGTTTGTGAACAGTGAGTGGGACATCTAGAGTGAGAGATTTTGAAGATAGATGTGTAATTCTGTGGTGCAGTTACCAGTTCATGCAACTATTTCAATAGTTTATTTTGTAGAACCTTTATTTTGTAGAACCTTTTAAAGGTGTCTGTGTCACTCCAGCAAAGAGTCTGCACAGGTTGTCAAGATAAGCACCATCATCACACCTGCACCAACTCATTCTGGAAGGATTCGTCTAATTAACAATAGATGCAAACATCTTCATATATTCCAATAGTTGATTTAAAGTAGTAGAAGGAATTTGTAGTTGTACTGTTTTGTGACCTTCTCATTTTAGAGGTTGGACTGTTTAATTGCAAGCTTATAGCCCACTTTCAGGTTTCTGTATTTTTAAACATTTTTTTAATTAATACAGTTAAATTTACATCCACAGAAATATTTTGAAAGTATTTTCTTTTTGCTGTGTCAGGCATTCAGCAATAGGTAATTCAAGAGTCTGATTTGTCTGTTGAGTTTTAAATTCCTCTAGCATATGAATTATGATGATATAATACATTATACATATGTGTTACAATATGATGAAAATCAGATCTTTCTGTTCCAGATCCTTACCTTGTACAGTTTTGAACCGTTTTTCAGGTGTTGTTCATCGTCTCCAAATCCATTTGTAGCCGTAGGCTTATTTAGTCTGTTCTATCAGAGATGTGCTCTTAATGTGATGCTGCCCCCTCCCCAGTGGGCATTTATGGGCATTTTTCACTCTAATACTAAATGCATTGTAGGCATTTCTCTGGAATACTAGTGTGCATTCCTGATACCATCATAGAATTCCTATTTGAAAATAGATACAGGGTTGCAAAAAAAGTAACCCCTTAACTGGACATGGAGTTTTACTTGTTTTAGTTAGGTTTATGCTGACATACCGTCGCAGTGGATCTGCTGAACATTTGCAGCTGGAAACAGGTTGAGCTCTGCTTGTGCATAATAAACAGCTATGAAAACATCCAGTAATAGCATGGAAAGGTGCCTGAATTAGTTTTCAACTATGTATGCTCGTCTTATATCTAGACATGCATAGCTAGCTTTCAAAGTGGAGTTCAGGAAGGTCATAACATGTATCTTTGCAACAAAAGGTAACCTGTTGAAGTTTGTGCTGAAATCATTTGAGATGCAAATTGCCTATGCCACTGATGCAGAAACTATTCAGAAGTGGCAGATTTTATTAGCTTGGGTGCAGCTACATTGGCTCCCATGCATGTTCAGAATGAGCATAGCCATTTCTTTACGGCCTGTAACAGGATTTGATAAGCCATTCTTAACTGAGGCTCTGTGATTACCTTTGAGCCCTGTTCGTGGTGTCTGACCTGCTTCCTGGTATCTTTGGTCCAGCTTGGCTACTTACTCCCATCTCTTCTGAAATAAAAGTGACTCCATTGCTGTTTTCTGTATGTTACAGTGCTTTTTACTGGACCAAAGTGTGTTAGGTCAGAAGCATTTGCAGATAAAGTCCAGTGTCTTGCCTGGCTTATCAGGCCCTCATTTTGGCCTTTGTCAGAAGAGAAGGCTAAACAGTATAAAGTGGAGAAATACTTACAGGCCGGTTATAGCTAGTGGTGTGGTGTATCTGATACAACCTACTAAATCTTCGCTGACTTTTGTGGAATTATTCTTACTTTCTGCATGTAGTGATACCTCAGGCTATAGCACCAAATCACAGGCAACTCCATCTATTTCTGCTGTTACTTGCACTGAAGCCAGCAAGCCCATTTATAACCAAAGTCTCAGTGCTGAGGCTGAGGATTGTTTAATTTGTTTGTTGGAATGATACCTGTATTTTTTGAGCTTTTCTGCTGTATGAATTATCATGTTGAATAAAGGAGAGCTAATGCTAAGAGTAGCAAAATTGCATGTATGCTGTGGCTTACCTGAGCCTAACATTAGCCCTACTGTCTCCGAGGTGCAGCCAGTTTCATAGACATTCCTGAAGTGTTGCTTGATGGTGAAAAAAAAAAAAGGGAACTTTCAGTTTCATGTTATGTGGTTCAGCTGCTGTGTTTTCAGCTTTGGTGGTGTTTTTTTCTCTTTCCTGCTTCTGGAGGGACTTAAATCTCTACAGAGATTCCCCCCCCCCCCCCCCCTTTGGTTCTTATCAGACATCACTTAAAACTTAATTAAAAGTTTTGCATGGTCTGCTCCCATGGCTGTATTGCGCACTTTTGCCTGCAAATTTCAGCTCTATGTCTTCGCTTGCAGTCACATCTTGAATCTTTGCTGCATGCTGGTGAAAAATCAATGCAGCAGAAAGAAAAAAAGATCAAATTCTACCCAAATTGAAATCAGAGATAGGTGCAAATTTTTAATAATGATAGTGACTGGCTTTGTTTTCCATTGAATTCTTTTTAATTTTTCCTAGTCAGATAAATTTTCTGGCTCAATACCTAGCTGTGCTAAAGCCACCTTCTGTTTGCCCTGCACTTTCTCTTCTCCTTCCTCTTGTGCTCAGCTAAGCTTCCAGCTTCTGTTTATCTTTGTTTCTGCTTCACTGCAGCCTACCATGGTTCTGCCTCTGCCACCTTCTCTCTTGTTGGGCATGTTACCCTATGAGCCAGTCGCCCTTCCATGGATTCCTTCACTGTGTTTATGTATGTCCAGCTTCACCCTATCAGGCTTTCTGGATGTATACAAACACATGCAGATGTACAGACCCAATTTCTTTTTTTATCCTCTCCCTTCTTTGTGTTGTACATTCACGTGGGCCCCTGACTTCCTATAAGCTGCGTGGTTTCCAACTGTGAAGTTACTAAGACAGGAAGCAGTTAGATTCCTTTGTCAAGGTGTAGGTGGTAGTGATTAAAAACTCCTTCAGGCTCAGAGCTTCACTATTTGATAAAACAAAACCAGAAGCCCTCTGTGCTCTCTTCTTTTAGTGTAAAATTTGAGATTAGAGTTTGTTTTTTATATTTTCAAATATTTTAGGCTTTGATGATACTATATTCTGTATCAAGATTGTACAAAAATATATAGGCAAGCAGAAGAAACTGGATAATCTGAAAACTGAATAAAAAAATTCCAAAAGTAAAAAATCTGCAGTGTTTTCATAGCTGCAAGAACCTCTATATGCATCTTATTTCTTAATTTTTATTTATTGTTTTCCCTTTACTTTATTGTTTTTGCTTTACCTATAACAACTTTTAAGTAAAAATATATATTATTTAATATATCTGCATTTAAAAGTATGCTCACTGTTTTTCTGTTGATTAAGAAAATGTTGTTCTTCATATATACTTCCAGTGGTCTGTCATGACTGTCTAATCTGGAATCCTTTTCAAGGCTGGTAATTATTGTTTTTTAACCATAGTCTGATTATAGGAATTATTGAAACAAACCAGAACAGAACACTTCCTAGGGGAAGTTGATTTTCCTTTTAGTTAATTTCTGAAGTAGGTTATATCTACCCACTCCTATAGCACTATATTCTTATAACCACAATGCCAAAACATAAGCATCCAAGAAGTCCAGCCAGCATTATTTTTGCAGCATAGAGGGCAAGGGATGGTGGCTGTTGATTTCTTGCTATGATTTCTGCTTTATTCTTGACAAATAATGACAGACTTGTTTTTTTACAGGCTTATATAGCATTTGGGAATAACTGCTTAATGTGGTGGGATCATCGGCTTCACACTGTAGCTACTTGATCCACCACAAATCCAAAATACTGACCATTGTCAGTACTTTCCTCATTTTCAGTATTATGTATCTATAGTCTGTCATCCCAATTAAATGAAGTGAAATAGCACATTATGTGTTGTAACCCTCTTCATTTTACTGTGGTTCAGTTATTTTGTGATAGTGAGTCATCTCCTGCAAATCTCCACATTTCCACAGTGCAAGATGTGGTCTCATCGCAGGTTCTTCTGCTAAAAAGTCATCTCCTTTGCAAGCAACATCTCTGTGTTTACTTCTTTGTTGCTGCTTGGCTCTCAATGTATGCCATTCTTTTGAGTTTCTTTTCTTTCATCTCTTGGCTTCACATACGCACGTTTCCACTTCTCTTTGCTTTGCTTAACAGGAAAAATGAAGTCTTAACTAAATCTTTCAACAGTACTCTGTACGCAGTTGAAGAATAACTGCATTATGTAAAAGTGATCCATTAGCTGAAAAGTGAAGGCACACGATTTTAAGGAAATGAGTGCTTCTGCATTTCTAAACCTTTAATTTTTAATTGTTTTATAGCTTAGTTTCTTTGAAAAGAGTCTTCTAGAGTTGCAACAGATGCATTTTTTGCTATTTTAAATTCATAGTATTAAGTAACTGTTTATTTTGTTGATGATGTATATGGGATTAAGATACTGGGCAATAGAGGAATGCTAGATTTCTTAACATTAGTCAGAAGGCTCACCATATGAATCCCCAAATTTATAAAAGCTCAGAGGTGCGTGCAGATGAAGGTAATTTCAATAATGTTATAATGGCTTATAAAAGAATTACAAATATTGGCTCATGGAGCTCCTCTGTGTTAGGTGACCACTAAGTGATATGTGGCCAGAAGCATGCTGCATCTTCATGATTAATACATGTATAAATCTAAGAAGAATTAACTGGATTCTTTAAGCTAACTGCTACTTAACAGGCTGTTTAATAAAGAAAATTCTCCCACTTTATTAAAACGTATATGTAAATAATAATTTATCATTCCATATCACTCTTAATAATTGCTATTATGTTAACACATTCATATTTTTATAATTCTTATTCATAACATTATTTAAATTGTGTGATGCCACATAGTGATACTGTATATAATGTATGTCTGTATATGTAGAAACCAGTAAGTGGGAGAATTTGCACCATAATTTCAAAGCTATTTTTTAATCATGTTTAATTATTTTTTAATTATGGCAGAAGAATGCCAAGACTACATAGAGCAAGTAGATGGGTGCCATTTTGGGCAGCAGCTCAGGAGAGCACTGAATTATGTGCTCACAGCTGATCATAAATGCCATTAAAGTCAGAAATTATTTTATCAGTGTTTCTTGTATTTTGATTTATTCTCACAGAGCACAGATAGTTTTTCTTCTGCAAAACATGAGCTTACTTTTTTGTGCACAATTAATGAAACTGTTATATTGCCATAAAATACTGTTTAACATACAGCATAAAGTTTACACTATAAAGTATGGCCAGCACTAGGAGAAGCTGGTATGTGATATTGTTGTGCTTAAAATTTCTGCATATAATGAGAAATAGTTCACATTCTCCGTGAAATACATGAAGGGGTATTTTTCAGGAATCCAGTTAATAGAGACTGCTCTCATAGAACTTCTGCTTAGGTACTACATTTTGTCATCTACTTAGTAACATGATTCTATCGTATTAGGCAGACACTCCTGTACTGTTATTTATCCTCCTGTAAACCCCGAACAGGCAGTCAATTTCTGTTTGGTGATAATATTGTAATGGTCTAATTATTTCTGTAGCGCTTAGAGTGGCTGGAGCAAACCTTATTTCCTGATAGTGTTGAATGCCAGTAACTGTAATAACACTTAGCCCTGTAGAATGCCATAGAAATTTCATGTATAAGAGAAAATACTAGTGTGTAGTTATCTAGTTTAGTTTCATTTTTTTCATAGTCTAATTGGTCTGTTAATTGAATTTTTTTATCAATGGCTGCTGTATTGGAAATGATGCTCTAACACTATGTGCTGCAAGTAGTGAATTAGGACTTTTTATATTTAAGCATGTTTTAAGAAGCACATAAAGACATTACATAACCACACTTCTACACTGAAGGGTTTGTAGTGAAATCCTCTTAACTCATCAGTGAAGGTATTCATGTGCACGCTTTTCTATGAAGATGAGTGACTGGAACATTGGCCACGGGAGACAGTAAAAGTAAAAATCTACTAGTAAGAATAATTCTGTTAGTTAAAGGACAGACTTAAGGCTATATTCATATCACAATGATGGGGATTTGATTTGAGGATCCGATTCGACCTAAAATGATGTATCTCATACAAGCATATTGCTTTGTTGTCTGCAACAGATGATGCTTTCAAATCAATACTGAACAGAGTATTTAAAAGACATTCTTGTTATCTCTATGCCAGGATAGATAGAAGAAAAGAGAACTGCTACTGAAAACATTCTTTTGCTGACTTTTTTCACTGTTGAGACTGAGGCAGATTAGGATAATTTTATTAAACTGTGTTTTGATAATAGGGATAAAATACCCTGTATGCAGCTCAAGGTATATCGTGCTGGTTCTGCTCAGAGCTCTGAAAGTTCAGTACAGTACAAACACTGAAAATTAGCAAGTCTGAATCACTTCCTGATGATAGGCTTGCGCTGGGAAGTTACAGGTTTCTGCTTTTGCAAGCTTGGCTTATTCTAGTGTAAGGAACTGAGCAGCTTTTGATCTTCTTCAGAAACAAACTGGTGAAGATTAGGATCATAATTTGATTACCTGAGAATACTAGAAACAAATTTATAACATGTATTATTTCTAAATTTTTAATGCTTATGGTTATCTTTTAATATCTTTAAAATGTTTATGTTTAGTCTTTCTTAAGGGTTCTGGCTGGCCCCAAATAGACAATTCCTAGCATTCTGAATAAAAAAGATCACTCACCATTGCTTTCATCCTTGTACTTGAAAAACACATTCTGGCAGTCTGGTAGTTAAACACCTAGATGATCCATAGTATTGGATTATGCGGTTTATACAAATCCTTTGTTACTCTTACAAATGGAAAAATAGACTGTATATGCCTTAAGGAGACTGTTTTGCTGTTATGTGCACTGCTTTTTAAAAATGGCTGGAAATCTGTCGCTGAAGAAAGAATGTATCAGGTGAATTTATTCACCTTTTTAACTGGAATCAAATGATTAAGGAAATAGGAGGTCGTTAAAGAGCAGTGTACTCCAGGGGTCAATATTGCATCCAGTCCTGTTCAGCATCTTCAATAATGGTCTGAATGATAGGCAGAGTGCACTGTCAGCAAGTCTGCAGATGACACTGAACTGGGAAGAGGGGCTGCCTGATATACACCAGAGGGTTGTACTGTCATCCAGGGGGACCCTGACAGGCTGGAGAAAGGGGCTCACAGGAACCTCATGCAGTTCAACAAGGGGAAAAGTAAAGTCCTGCAGCTCAGGGAGAGGAACAGCCTCAGGCACCAGGACATGCTGGGGGCTGCCCAGCTGAGAAGCAGCTTGGCCAAAAGAGACCTGAAGATCCTGGTGGACACTAAGAGTTGAACATGTACCAGCAATATGCTGTTGTGGGAAAGGTGGATGGTATCTTGTGATATGGACTGCATTAGGAGGACTGTTGCTAGCAGATCAAGGAAGATGATCTTTCCTCTTTACTCAGCAGTGGTGTGGCCACATCTGGAATACCAGGTCTAGTTCTGGGCTCCCCAATACAAGACAGACATGGACACATTGGAGACAGTGCAGCAAGGGGCCACCAAGATGATGAAGGGACTGGAGCAGGTCTTCTAGGAGAAAAGACTGAGTGAGCTGGGACTGTTCAGCCTGGAGAAGAGAAGGGTCAGGAGGTTTCATCAATGTATATAAATACCTGCAGGGAGGGTGCAAAGAGGGTAGAGCCAGGCTCTTTTCAGCCATGCCCTGTAACAGGATGAGAGAAAATAGGCACACACTGAAATGCAGAAAGTCCCTCCTGAGCATCAGGCAGTACTTCCCAGTGATGGTGACTGAGCACTGGCACAGAGAGGTTCTGGCATCTCCATCCATGGAGATACTCAAAAGCCATCTGGGAATAGTGCTGAGCACCTGGCTCTAGGGGGCCCTGCTTGAGCAGGCTCTTGAACCAGGTGACCTCCAGAGCATCACTGCCAGCCTCAACTATACTGTTCTGTGAAAACAGAGTGTTTTCTGGCTTTCCCGTAATATCACCATATTTACAAAAAAAAAAAAAAAAAAAAAAAAAAAAAAAAATTAAAATCAAGCAAAATGGAAACTGGTTATCTGTAGTTTATCAGGTGTTAATTTTCTGTGAGTTTCATTAAGGGACAGCCTATAAAGCCTATCAAGATAATTTGTACTAAACGATGCCTAAATCCATGCAAAAAGAATAAACAGAGCAGTTGACAGTTAAGGTGGTAACCCATTTTCCAATTACTCCAACTTCATATTAGATGGGCATTACAGTTACACTTCACAGCAGCAGACTTTTAATAGTCTTTTATTTTTTGCAATATGAAATATAAACAGGAATGACCTTCTAAGAAAATCCCGTATGAAGTTTTTAATAATGTCTTATAATATTAATAAGAAGGCAGCAAATAGAATTGTGTAAGAGTGCAGTATTTGCAAAAGACAATCAGTATGGTCAATTCAGTGCAAAGTGAGGAGAAACAAAGACTGGAGGAATGGGTGGCTACATTCTGATAAATAAATAATGTGAGGTGGAAGGTTCCATTACAATTTTTTGTCTTTGGAAGAATAAAGTATATTTTAGAAAAAATACTTAATACAGTAAATATCAATCAGAACATGGCATTGCAGGCCATATAATGTCTCCATATAATATATGCAGACATGTAATGTCTCTCCTGCTTATCTTTGTCCTAATTTAGATTTCAGAAGCTTTTTTTAGCAAGCACAAATGCCTTTTTTCATATCCTCCATACTGACCCCTTTCCTCCTCAGAAAAGAGGACAGTAGTTTTGTTCCTCCAAGGCAGACAACTATGAAGTCACAGCAACAGTTGTTTGCCTTTAGTTGGCAGTGTCAAATATGCAGTTAACGCTTCCTAAGAAGTAAACCGATTTGTTAGCCCTCCGAACACATTAGTGTAGAATTTGAGATACACCCATGCGAATGATCAACTAAAAATTATGCTCATCTGTCTAGTAGGACCTACACTCTTTATTCAGGATTCTCATAAACCACTGCAGCAACCATTCTGTGATTAGTTATATTTATCACAAATTAGGTTTTGTCAACAATTTTCATATATGTCTGGATTTAATGTACACTGGTGAAGATTTTGGGTATATTGGAAACATGCTGTGCAGTTTTCACTTTAGGCACTTAGTATTTAAGGGAAGTTAGGTAAACTGCATTTTGGAAGGTAAGTTCCTTGTGCTTAGGCTAACCTCAAACTAATGGGTTGAACAAATAGCTGCATTTAGTTTGGTTTTGCACCCCTAAGACAAGTGAATGCCAGTACACTATCTGTTGTGTCTCACTGTCCATCTCTCTATTTTGCTAGGAGGTGATTTCCTGTCCTTTTTGAGAAAAAAGAAGGATGATCTAAAAACCAAACAGTTGGTGAAATTTTCATTGGATGCTGCTTCTGGTATGGCATATCTCGAATCTAAAAATTGTATACATAGGTAAGAAAGATTTTTTTTTTTTTTTTTCCCTTAGTATTATTGTTCTCATAATTGGAAATGCTGTCTGTTTCAGTGTATATGATGATCAACAAGGGTGGTACCTGCTGTTGAAAAAAAAATAGACCATTTCTAGTAGGAATACTGATTGCTTGGCTAATTTAAAACTATTGTGTTCATTTGGGTAAAAATAAGTACTGTATTGTTAGATCTGTATCATTTGTTGCTATTTAGGTATTAATAATGATTTTTCACAGTAATAGTTGGATTAAAAGAAGTGTCATCCATACAGTGACAATGAATCATGGCAGAAAGCAATCTGTGAGGCTTTCCTGTCTGAAATTCACAAATATTTGCCTGGCCAGCAAAGAAGTTAAGTTACATTTGGAGTGTGTTTCAGAAAAATGCACTGGTTTCTCAGATAACAAAGGGAAAAAAACTAGAGATCTGTATATTAAAATCCTAAATATCTATGCTGCTTTCTCCAAGATATTGAAGATTATAAGGCATTATGCTCTTGGGGTGCTATGTGTCTCTTTTTATCATGCCTTTTTGTTTTTTCTTCTCCAGTTTGACTTTGCCATGGCATTGCTTTTACTTAGTTTGTGTCAAAGGGAATGTATTTAATTTCCACCTATTTTTCTCTGAAAACATGACAGTGCATACCGTACTACACTGATACGGCTGAAATATGAGGCATGAACATTATGATAATACACTTGACAGAAAAATTTTGAAGAACAAGTTTTTGTTTGTTATGTTGAAATGTAACTTCTGTTTTGAGGTATAGAACATTTGTGGGTGAATGTGTTAAGAACTCAGAACCCCACTGGCGATTCAGTCCCTTCTTACCCAAGCACTGAAGGTGCAGCTGTGTGACTGTGTGATCTATACAAGGAATTTAGGAGGCCTTGTTTCCTCCTTTTTAAATCCTGTAAGGCAAATTAGTAATGGGTACATTTAATGTGGAGAGCAGGTAGATTAGAATAGAAAAAATCAGTTTGTAGTAGAAGATTTAGCATTATGTTAAAATAATAGGGTTTTTTGAAAGAACAACAAACTTGTTCTTTTTTTGTCAGAAACTTCGTCAACTGAAAGAGGTTCAGGTAAAGATGTAAGAGAATGGACTAAGCAGTGGAATGTTATTTTGTTTAAAGTTCATAGGCTTTGGTTACTTTGATTAATGTTAAGAAGGATGAGTAATATGTAATTAGAAATAGTGTTTGTTATGTAGGTTGCAGCAAAACAAAATTGTTTTGATGCATGCTGTTGTTTTTCTATAGTATTCTATTTCTTATTTTACAGATTGCTTTCAGAATCCTCATATGTTTTTTAGTAGTTTAGGTGGCTGTAATTTAGTACCACGTGCATTTGACTTGTTGATATGAAACTAAAGGCTGCTCATCAGTCTAAGAAAGTTATTTTTTATGCCACTTTTTAGTTGTAGCCACTATACTAGTACATACTAAGTATATACTATATATATACTAAGTATCCTAGCTATACTTAGCCTTTATATTTTAAAATTCTGCCTAAATCTGACCTGTATATAGCATACTATAGTGTATGTATAGTTTACTTAAACATACTAAGTATGCTAGCTGTACTTAGCATTTGTATTCTAAAATTGTACCTGAATCTATCCTAGCTTTCTGAAATTGCTATTTGAGTAATATATTAACTTAGCTTTTCAGTACTGAAGCCAGTGCAACACCTAATCTGCTCTATTTTCCTGTGTGCAATGGTGTTTCAGTAGTTAGAAATCAAAAGTGAAGATTTGTCAGAGTTAGAATGCTTAATTCATGTGAGTGATTATTTGATCCACATTTTCATCTCCTCAAGCATCAAGATATCACTTGTTCTTTGCTGTCTTTGTTCTGTTTAAAGAGCAGAAATGAGTGGGCTTAGCTGAAAAAAAGAAGAAAAAAGCTGCATGAAAAGATGTTATTTAAAGTAGTAAAAAGAGTAGTTGAATATGTGCCGAAGAATATAATCATTTCATCTCCATTTAACAAGAGGTTGAAGAATTGTTAATCACTTTCTATTTCTACCATACGACATTGTTTAGGTAGTTCCATCTTTTCTGTTAATTAGAAACAGAAGATAAAGGTGAAGATGTGATAATTTCAGTTGATTCAATAAGCATGTATGTGTATATTTTCCAGTATTTGATTTGCATATGATGAATGCATTTGTTCATAATTTATGTTTTGTTTCCAAACCAGTCTGTAGGAATATAGGAGAGAAGCTGCAGCAACCTGATTCAGAGAATTTGGACATAACCTATCATTCGTGTTATTTTCACCTCTCATTACCACTATAATTTTGTAAAGAAAATAAATTCAGATTATGGTAGAAGTCAATTGGAAAAATATTTTAATATTGAGAGAAGCAATTTGGAGTAAGATTTATTCTAGTTTTATCATTTGATAGTACAACCTTTCAAAATCAAAAATGCAGTTAGGTCCTAAAAATATCTCTGTGTAGAAAATTGTGTTGTAGCTTTGTCTGCAGGTAGTGCATTTATAAACCTAACGGAAACTGGCAGAAAGTATTTCTTTGCTTCTGTTAGCTACTGTGCTCCTTGATAGTGGTCTGCTCACAGTTTATGCTTTACTTGAGAAGTAGATTGATTTTTAGCTTTTTAAAGAGCCTTTACAAATACATTAAGAGCCAGGGCTTTGGATTTGTTTTTTGGTTTTTTTATTAATTATTTAATATGAGCCTCACGAGGTTCAACAAGGCCAAGTCCAAGGTCCTGCACCTCTGTCAGATCAGTGCCCAGTGTCAAGACAGACCAAGGGATTAATGGATTGAGAGTAGCCCCATGGAGAAGAACTTGGGAATCCTGCTGTATGAAAGATTGGACATGATCCAGTAGTGTGTGCTTGCAGCCCAGGAAGTCAGCCGTACAGCACACTGCGCCAAGACTCTTGAAGTTGACAGCCTGTCTCTGTGCTCCAAGGTGCACGCACAGAGGTTAAGGTAGCTGGTCTGCACAAGATCCCTTTTTCTTCAGTGGCTATCTAAATTCCATTCTGGACCATATTTATCAATACAAATGAATCAGTGCTTTCAAATGCTCCAGGAAATTATTTTTTCATATAGGAGTATGTTACGGTTTTATATCCCATGTTTCTCCTTTTAAAAAGAGATTTTCAAGGTTTTTCAAGGGATTTTTGTTCTGCAACTTACGGTTATCTCCACTATCATATTGGTAAATGTAGATTGATTCTAGAGAAGTGCATTTACAATTTGAATTGAATCACTTCTGAATTGGTACATTGGTTTATAATAGTAAATCTACTCACTGTATGAGGACAACAAGCTCTAATTAAGGGAAAAGTAAAAAATGAGAGTAGAGAATATTGAAACAGATAAAAATAACATACAGCTAGTATTTATGAAAGCTGTTGTTGTGATCATAAAGTCATACAGCTTTCCTACATAGTATAAATAATATTCTCTCTGCTTGCATAGTCCTGTTGCAGTGGAGAATAGTGGATGAAATGTAATTAATTTCTGTGGTAAAAGTAAAAAGCTTAGTGACATCTACTGTTTAGAGAAATAACAAGCCTGCAGTTCACGATCTGTGAATTTTCTGTCTTGTGTTGCACAGAGTCAATAACCATGTACTCTGGAACTGTTGTCAAAGGACATACCTGTATACTTTATGCAGAAGTATGCACAGAAAAGAGGTTATTTACTTTCAGTACTAATTAGGTTACTAATGCATTAGACAGCTCTATTTCATATCTTCAGTTTAGGTTCAGGTGATTCATTTTTAACAGGTCAATGTTCTCTTAGCTTTCATTACTGAACAAGGGTTTAAATTTCTGTTACTTACTGTGGAACTTTGAAGACTAAGAACAAGAAGCTCCAGTATGCCATTAGATGTGTTTCTTCAGATTTTGATAGTCTGTGTATAGTGTATTTGTGAAGCAAATGACATAATTTGCAAATACGTTTCAAATTCCCAAATGTCTTCCAGAGAGGAAAATGCGCCTAATATTTAACAGTGTAAACATTTACATACTCTTTCAGGAATAGCTCTGTTATCCACTTTCTTGAAGTATGTATCTATTCCTTAAACAGGGGTTTTGAAAGAATTTTAAAGTGATACGTAGTGAACATTGTAGCTTTAGTAATAATTATTGTGAGAAAATGTTAAGGTGTGAGCCTGAAGGTATAAAGAGATATCAAGAGAAACCATTATTCAACCAAGGGGCCTAACCTCCCGTTGAAATTCAATAGTAAATGAAAAGCTGCAACTTTTTAGGGGCAGATTAAGTTTTATTCCGCAAATTAGAAGTAAATTAATTTGTTACCAATGGCTGTCTGGTTATTTAAAATAGTGGCTTACATACCATCTTTCAAGAATTTTACTATGAAATTGTAGTGAAAAATTAACTGATCCCACATAACAAAGTCTCAGAGCAAGAGGCATTGGAAGTCCAAGAGACATTGGAAAACCAGTGTTGTGTGTTTGCCTAACTCCATTAAACACAACTTGCCATGCAGAATTCAATAGAAAACTTGTAGCTGAATTCAACAGAAAACTTGTCACTGAATTCAACTGGAAAAGAAGCAGGGCCTTAGATGGTAATGGCTGCTTTTCCATACTTCAGTATGTGTCTCCTGGTTTCGTCTGGGATAGGGTTAATTTTCTTCCCGGTAGCTGTCACAGTGCTGTGTTTTGGCTTCAGTCTGAGAACAATGCTGAGAACACACTGATGTTTTAGTTGCTTGGTAGCACTTACCATGATCAAGGACTTTTCAGTCTCTCATGCTCTTCATGGGAGGAGGGGCACAAGAAGCCAGGAGGAAGCAGAGGCAAGACACCTGACCTGAACTAGCCAAAGCAGTATTCCAAACCATAGCACATTGTAGAATCATAAAATAGTTAGGCTTGGAAAGGACCTTAAGATCATCTAGTTCCAGCCCCACTGCCATGGGCAGGGACACTTCTCACTAAACCATGCCACCCAAGGCTATGTTCAACCCGGACTTGAACACTGACAGCAATGGAGCATTCACAACTTCCCTGGGCAACCCATTGCAGTGCCTCACCACCCTTACACTAAAGAATTTCTTCCTCATACAATCTAAACTTCCCCTGTTTAAGTTTGAACCCGTTACCCCTTGTCATATCACTATAGTCCCTAATGTAGAGTCCCTCCCCAGCATCCCTTAGTTCCCCTTCAGATACTGGAAGGCTGCTATGAGGTCTCCACGCAGCCTTCTCTTCTCCAGGCCAAACAGCCCCAACTTTCTCATTCAAGCTTCATATGGAAGGTGCTCCAGTCCCCTGATCATCCTCGTGGCCCTCCTCTGGTCTTGTTCCAGCAGTTCCATGTCGTTTTTATGTTGAGGACACCAGAACTGCACACAGTACTCCAAGTGAGGTCTCCTGAGAGCAGAGGAGAGGGGCAGGATCATCCCTTTTGACATGCTGGTCACACTCCTCTTGATGCAGCCCAGGTTAAGGTTGGCTTTCTGGGCTGTGAGCGCACACTGAAGCTGGCTTATGTTCATTTTCATGTTGACCAACACCCCCAAGCCCTTCTCAGCAGGGCTGCTCTCAATCTCTTCTCTGCCCAACCTGGAGCTGTGCCTGGGATTGCTCTGACCCAGGTGAAGGGCCTTGCACTTGTCATGGTTAAACTTCATCAGGTTGGCATCAGCCCACCTCACAAGTGTGTCAAGGTCCCTCTGGATGGCGTTTCTTCCCTCCAGCGTATCAACCGAACCAAACATCTTGATGTCATCGGCAAACTTGCTGAGGGTGCACTCAATCCCACTGTCCATGTCACCAACAAACATGTTGAACAAGACTGATCTTTGAGGGACACCACTCATTACTGGTCTCCAGCTGGACATTGGGCCTTTGAACGCAACTTTTTGCGTGGAGCCAACCAGCCAGTTCTTTATCCACCGAGTGGTCCACCTATCAGATTGATGCCTCTCCAACTTAGGAGACAAGGATGTCATACGGGACAGTGTCAAACACTTTGCACAAGTCCAGGGAGATGACATCAACTGTTCTACCCCTGTCCATCAGTTCTGTAGCCCCATCATAGAAGGCCATAGAATTGGTCAGGCAGGATTTCCCCATAGTGAAGCCATGCTGGCTGTCACCAAGCACCTTGTTGTTTTTCATGTGCCTCAGCATGCCTTCCATCAGAATCTGCTCCAAGATTTTGCCAGGCACAGAGGTGTGACTGACAGGTCTGTAGTTCCCTGGCTCATCCATTTTCCCGTTCTTGAAAATGGGGGTTGTATTTCCCTGTTTCCAGTCGTCAGGAACTTCACCTGACTGCCATGATTTTTGAAATATGATGGACAGTGGCTTAGCAACCTCATTTGCCACCTCCTTCAGGACCTGTGGATGGATTTCATCAAGTCCCAGGTTCTTAAGATGGTCTCGAACCAGATTCTCTCCTACAGTGGGCCCAGGGTCTTCATTCTCACAGTCCCTCTGTCTGCCTTCCATGACTTGGGTGGTGTGGTCAGAGCATTTGCCAGTGAAGACTGAGGCAAAGAAGTCCTTAAGAACCTCAGCCTTCTCCAAATCCAGGGTAGCCAGTTCTCTCTATAGCTTCAGGAGGGGGCCCATGTTGTCCCTAGCCTGTCTTTTATTTGCAATGTACCTATAGAATCCCTTCCTGTTGTCCTTAACATCCCTTGTCAAGTTTAATTCTAAGTGGGCCTCAGCTTTCCTAACCTGGTCCCAAGCTTCCTGGAGAACATCCCTGTATTCTTCCCAGGCCGCCTGTCCTTGCTTCCACCTTTTATAAGCTTCTTTTTTCCTTTGAATTTTCC
>JANRGW010009293.1:7383-21271 GCA_024733675.1 Psilopsiagon aymara | reverse complement strand
AGCTTCCAGCAGCTTCTCACAGAAGCCACCCCTGTAGCCCCTCTGCCACCAAAACCTTGCCACACAAACCCAATACAACATCTAAATAGAATAATTGTCATTCCTGTCCCTGATGGACTTCGGCTGTGAATTCTCAATTATTTTCAGATTAAATAAATCTAATATTCAAGTATCTTCTAACAGTGATATTTATTCACATACAGATAAACGGTATTTCATAAGAGGGAGGCCTTTTCAAATCCAGCCCTACTTTCACTCTTGCAAAAATTGATGTTAAACTCAAGTTTGTATTATATGAACCCACATACCACACAACCATGTATACAGCACTGTTTCAAGCACCCTCCTTCCCTTTGGCCATGATTTGTTAAGTGGTAAACAGTTCAAAGAATCCTCTTACCAAATAGAAATAGAATCCCAAATAGAAATCACTGGTCTAAACTTCTCTAACCCAAATTCAGTTTAAGCCCTTTTGAAAAGCCAGCTTTGTACAGTCTTTTTGTTGGAAGAGCTGTTACCTGTCTGCTTGCAGCCAATGCAAAACCATGCCATATGTGAACAGGTAACCCAGATAAGGGAATGTGACCCCATCTACACCTGACCACAGCGAACTGGGAGTGCTGGGTGAGCTGGAGGAAGCAAATTCAGTGTAAGCAGCCGTGTCTGGATCCCAACTCAGCACTGAGCACCTGCAGTGATTCCCATTCATGTCAGTGCTAACAGCAGCAGTGCGGATAAAGTCTCAATTTATTGAGAAAATGACTGTCACATGAGAGAGTTACAGGCTAGGGATGGTGAGCTGCTTTCCAATGTCTTTTAAAACATAATTTCCTGGGAAATATCATTTACAGAGACAGGTTTGACTGTTCTGCAGATGGGAAACAGAATTTAAAAGAACCTAGAAAGATCTTTGCATTCTGATTGTGATTGGTTTGCAAAAGGACATGTTTTAAACACAGCTGTTAAAATAAAGAATTATGCTGGGGCCTGGACTCACTGTGTCCATCTGCCACACAAAAGTCAGGCATGCTGGGCCAGGAGAGGCATTTGAAAAATACTCTTATTCCTTCGGATACACAAATTAATTCTTCTCCTCCAAGAAAGAAGGGCAAAGTTTTGCACAGTGCTTGCAGTTTTGCATACTAAACAGTGCCTGCTTCGTGTAGTGTATATGCAGAGGGTCACATTCACTGCAGAACACAGAACACAGCAAATGAAATCTCATTAAAGGAGATAATCTCTTTTTCTTATAGTTCTGAGCAAGTGGACATAATATGTTTGTAATTGCAAATATAAAGTTTGAAAACATACAAGAAAATGCTGCATGGTCAGGTAACTCCCAGTTTCAGCTGAGGATCTTTCTAAGGGCTAATCTGACCTAAATCATGCAGGTTTTTTAAAGTTACCTAAAACCAAATTATGTTGAAGCTAGTTAAAAATGATGCCACATTTTCTCCTCTTGGGCTTTACAGAAATGTCTAAAATCCAGATGTCTATTCATTACCCCAAACTTGTATCATGAAGAATTGAGACAAAGCTTCGTCACATGCAAATATTTAAACAAGAGCAAAAACTGATTAAAAGCTTCAATTAGAAAAGTGAAATATTTCATTTACTGCTGGTTCAAAATGAATGAGAAAGTATGATGGCAGATACCTGCCTTGCTCCTAACCCATGTTCTTCATCTACATCACCATGTGGTCCACAGAAGCACAGAAGTCTCAGTGACCATGCCTGGAGGTTTTCAGCCGTCATGGTACACGCAGTTTGCTCCCAGGAAGAGCAGCTCTCCCTCTGCTATCTCACTTCTATAGAATCCATGCGCTAGTAGCTACCACATTAACCTGAGGTATGTCTGCCACTCACAGTGCCGAGACCATATAGAACTACGAGGATCCAACAAAGAGCGCACACCACAAAGAGCGTACTGAAAAAAAATGACCAGGCAATGTCTCTTACAGAACACAGGGCCTTAAGATAATACTTGTGGACAGGCAGATACCAATCTTGTAATACCTGGTGATGAGAAAGCTGAAAGTGATGTTTCTACAAATATTATTATTGGGAAAAACTATATTTCTTTTTTTTTAACTTGGCAAAGAAAGAAAAGAGAATGTGAGCCAGCAGCTTTTTCAGCAGTGGTCAATCATGGAATCAACTAGGTTGGAAAAGACCTTTAAGGTCATCAAGTCCAACCACCTCCCCAGCACTGCCAAGGCCACCACTAGACCACATCACTGAGGGCCTCATCTACATGGTTTTTTAACACTTCTAGGGATGGTGACTTTACCACTGCCCTGGGGAGCCTGTTCCAGTGCCTGACCACCTTCCTTCTATGGGGAAGAAATTTTTCCTCATATCCAACCTGAACCTCCCCTCGAATTTTCCTCTTGTTCTAGAACTTGTTACGTGGAAACAGAGACCAGCCACCTCCTGACTCCATCTTCCTTTCAGGTAGCTGTAGAGAGCAATAAGGTCCCCCCTGAAACTGTTACAGTAAGATTTTTTGCTTTCCATTTCTTGATTGGTTTGAATTGCTTTTCTAGAACCTACCACCAGGAAGAAGAA
The DNA here is from genome assembly GCA_024733675.1 of Psilopsiagon aymara. Classification (NCBI taxonomy): domain Eukaryota; kingdom Metazoa; phylum Chordata; class Aves; order Psittaciformes; family Psittacidae; genus Psilopsiagon; species Psilopsiagon aymara. The sequence continues at coordinate 18,703 of JANRGW010009293.1, read as the reverse complement.
CAAAAGAACGTCTTCTCAAATTTATACTTTTCTGTGCCGGTTTGGCTGAATGACAGCAGAAGAACTGCATTTTGCCCAATTTAGATGTGCAGAAGTAAGCTCTAGCAGCAGTTGGTGCATTAAAATCTCACACTGAAGGTTTCTCGGTCACCATTGTCTACTATGAGTGAAAGAAGAAAGGATTTTTCTCTATCACTGACTTGTTGAGTCAAAACCTATTACTAAGCTTTTCTTTCCAAATGATCTCTGATAAGAAACTAGAAATGGTGATGAGACACTGTATGACACAAACTAGGTCTGACATTTAAAAATCAGGCTTGGATTTCTTTTTCAATCCCAGCCTTTGCTAATAAGAGCCTGCCTCTTTTCTCAAGGACACAGGGATACACCACCTTGGGAGAGCCACCCCAAACCAGTGCATCGTATATCCCCTTGACCTTTTGAACATGGTCAGACAAATCCATACATACTAGAGCTTCCTCACAGAAAGAACTGGTGGAAGTTTTTTACTTCTAGGATACCCGCTAGACATATTCTTACCTTTTTATCCAGCCTTCTGTATTAGAACTCTGATGTCAGAGGCAGATAGCAAGAATATTTATGCTGATCAAAATTAAGATAGATCTACCCCACATTTCCAGCGTGGTTTCAGAACAACTTATCTGGTCTACACACAATGTGTAAAACAAGCACATTCATGCTAACTGTAGGAGCCTGTGAATAACAATAGCAGCAGAGATGGTGGGAAGTGATTAAACAGTGTGCTTGGCCAAGGGAAGAGAGTGTTCCAGCAAAATGACTTCCAAAAATAGGGAATAACATGAAAGTTTCAGAGACTGGATATGGAAGTGCCTTCTAATGCAGTTCTCTGAGAGTTTTACTATTACTAGAAAGAGCTTTTTGCCAACAAGTGAAATGAGGGCATTGTGATGCAGATTTTGTTCTTTACCATGACACAGAGACGGAACAGATTTATTTTGTTACTTCTAACAACAGCTGATAGCTTGAAAATAGTTAACTAATGATACTAAAAACTGTACTTAGAATGCAATTCAGTTCTGTAATTATATTTCTTATGCACGGAGACAGAAATAAACTAGAGGAAGAACCTATTAGCCCTTTTGCATGTATAATTGAACACGTTTGATATTACTAGGTAACCTCTGCAAGCTTTGAATTTATGCAAAAAGGTGAACACTTGGAATACATAAATAACAATAAGAGCAGGTAGGTTTTTGATTTTGTATTCTGTTCTTTTCTTGTTTGTGTCTGTTAGATGCAGTCAGACATCCCTGGCTTTTTTTTGGCCATCCATAGGAACATCTGAAAGATCTGACTTCTGCATCATTTCGGGCACAGTAATGAATAAGAACTGACATCAAATATCAATATTATTGGCCCAGCTAAATGGTAGCTGACATCCAACTGGACTGCTGAAGAGGTAAACAAAATTGAAATTTTGTTTTTGTTTAAAAACTGTCTGACATTATTTGTCCTTCAGTGAATCAATGGAAGAATGACCAAAATGCTGTTTGCATTTTGGCTTGGGAATTTAAAATAGGGCAGTTGCTCTATCAAGAGTATTTTTTATAGTCTTTAAGGTTTTCCTAATACAAACTCTAATTCCCAAACTACTTTTTTTCTTGTAGGGAAACTTGGTAACTTCTATAATGATTTCTTAACCTGCAGCTATCATGCAAACACAGCACAGCAGGTACAGAGAAAGGTGAATGAGAATCATACCCTTATTTGAACACAGACACATATATACACACACCATAAGGGAAGAAATTTTGTTCTAATTTAAATTCATTATGATTCAACCAAGCAACTACAGTCTTTATACTTCGTTAGCATAGGTGATTTGCCAAGCTGATAAAATGTTGTGCAAAATATGTACAGACCTTACTCCAAACGCCATTTAGGCCATACTTAGATTTTTTTATTACATGCCAACATTCAAGAACAGATCACCATTCCTTATACGAATTGTACTGTATGCTATGGCTTTGTTTTCTCCTAGTTGTTGATCAAAACTGTGTACTGATGTAAAAATGTTAGTGGTTTGATTTTTCATGTTTGCATGAATTTATTCCAGATGCATAATATCATCCCCAGAATTAAACGCAAGACAGAAGGAAAGGGCCAGGGCTGACTTGGAAATCCCTGCCTTGATGTCCAGATATAGGCAGTTTGGTAGCACTGGGGCTCCCTCCACCACCTTTTGCCCACCATGAGCCTACACTCATGCAGTCATATGGAATCCACCAATTAAACAGCGTCACCTCAAATCTCAGTAACATACAGGAGCTGGGAAATCTGCTTCTTAGGTGCAGTCTCACTTGGTTTTCTCTAGATTTGGTATCTTGGTTGTGTTATGGGGCATGGGAGTAAAAAGGACAGTATCATTAACTTTTAGGAGGCAAAATGCACTTAGGTACATTTTCAATTCAAAAGCAGATGTATGGATTTTGCTGAAATGTTCTCAAACTTGCCACAGGCAAAGAACCAACTTGGAAAACCAAAGGATCTATACACTGCTGAAAGTGTTATCTTTTATGTCCTGATATAACCACAAGTACAGAAGGCAATCAGAACTATCAGGGCAATGGCACTAGCCACCAGGCTCTCTAGAGGTCATGTCCCAGCACGGCATCCTCCAACAAACGGCCGTGTTTCAAGTGCCAAATGGGCAGTTATGTTCCATGGAGAAATGGCTAATTATGGAATCTGAGATTGTTAAGAGTTCTGGCTGTAAATGTTGCCCTCTTCACAAAAATCTATTAACTACAGTTTCAGAAACATGGTTAGTAAATAACACAGATTTAACCAGTTTCATAGAGTTTAATGAGGGTTTATTCAATTTGTATAAATGCATTATTCTTTGTTTCCTTCTTCCTCATCCAATACTCTTCCCCTAAAATATCCCTTAATATCTGGATGCAGTGCCTGGGCAGCTCTCTGATCTAAGTTGAACTTTTTTTCTTTGTTTTTGTATTTTCTCTACAGTACTTCATGCAATTAGAATTTCACCTTCTTTAAAAACTCCTTTGGGCACCAAGCAGCCTGAGACATGACTATCACAAGCCCACTGAAGTGGAGCTTAGGAGCCCACTTCAACTGACCTTTATCTCAAGTAGAAAAAGGAGAGAATCTCTTGGGATCTTTCATCATTACTGCACCCACACAGTCCGACTTGCATATAAGACTTCTGACAAAGCAAATGCAGACCTGTGCCATTAGGATGCATTAAATAAATAAATACTCAGGATTCTGTCAGCAATCTGCCTTCAGTTTTGCCACTTCACACTTAATAAATCAGACTTTTCCAACAAATCTTTGCCTGGCTGCAAAGCTGTTTTGGCCAGGCCTAGCCATTAGATTTTCTGTTGGCCACTCTGGAAGTGATCTTGCATCTTCGTCCAAACTGTCCATGATCAATCTCCAAAATCTTTCCTATGAAAGTATGGTTGAAAACACTAATTAGTTTCCATAAACCCTTCTTTCCTCATCAAATATATATTCTTTAACAAAATGTATTGTTACTTCAAATGCCTTAATCAGCTTTCTTAGGGTGGAATGTTTTTATTTCTTAGAGGGCAAGCACTAGAGGGTAAGAAAACAGTTTTCTGGTTGAAAAATAGTACTTGCTTCGGCAGCTAACCAATGTGGCAACTAGTTTGTACAACTCAGGACCAACTATTTAGTCTTTTCTGTACTTTTCCGGTACATACAGGGTTAATTTACATAACTGCAATTACAGCTTCTGAAATTATATTCCTAGCTCAGTTTAATCAATGCTGAACTAGAGGTTTCCATTCTTACTAATTCAATCATTGAGAATGTCAACCAGTGATTTTAGTCTAGAGTTTAATGCCAACTATAATATTCTTTATCAAAATAACATGCTTCTCTGGGAGATTATCAGCACACAGTGTTTCAGCTTCCTGTTAATCACTATAGGTCACATTACAGCATGAGGATCTTTGTAAATATTCACATTAAAGACAGTGCTATAGTATTGCTATAGTATTGCCCCCACAATTCTTGCCACTCTTAATTAAACATTCCTTTTTCTACACTACGGTGCTTCAAAGTACTGAGAGGCGGGTTGTGCCTGTCAAATATACAGATACATGCATGTGGCCAAGAAAGGCTTAAGATTCTTTAGGAATTCCTATTCTCCTTGAAATAAGTTTATCTCACACTTTCTGCTCTGTCAGTCCCTAGGGTTTGGCCTATAAACAATAAAAAAAGTGTAAGTTGCTAAACGAGTAGCTGATACTGATGAAGAAGAATATATTCAGAGTCTCCTTGAGTGGTACCTTGCTCTGCTTGTAACTAAAATGGCAGTGAGAGCACAGGGGCAGGAACACCATTGAGATATTTTTAAGGAAAGATGGTCCTGGAAATAAAAGAGTGCAAGTGACAGCGGAAGCCAGGACATGCCTCTCCACTTCCACATTAGTTTAAAGAGCAATGTGTCCAGGACAGCTAGGGGAACCATACATAGAATTATAGATGATTTGGGTTGGAAAGGACCTATCTGGCCTTGAACACTGCCAGGGATGGGGCAGCCACAGCTTCTCTGGGAAACCTGTGCCAGTGCCTCACTACCCTCACAGGGGAGAACTTCCTAAGATCTAACCTAAATCTCCCCCCTTTCAGTTTAAACCCATTACCCGTTGTCCTATAGCTACCAGAGTCCCCATCTGATATTCTTGTAGGCCCCATCACATCACACCACAAATGCTTTGATCATTTCTGAGTATTTCATATAATCTCAAATAAACATTTTGCAAAAATGACTTCCATTCAGATCACAGCCTGTCACCAATTTCAAGCAAAATGATTCTTCTAGACAACAGCTATAAAATTAACCATCCAGGAAAAAAAAACCACAAACAAAACCCAACCAACCAACCAAAAAAAAAAAAAAAACCCAAAAAAACTACCATTGAATTTCCTTTAAGTAAAGTCATTAAGTGATCATGGCAAAGGAGAATGGCTTATAGATTGTGCACTGATCAAAGGAGAAAAGAGGCAAGTGCAAGGACGGGGCAGCTTTGTTATAGCAGTCTCCAGGAGTCTGGCTGGCAGGTGAGTCACACTGAACTGCTTTAGATGTTGTTACTATTACTGAAATCAGCTGCAGAGGTATCTACTTCACCACAGAGCATGACAGTATTCACCAGAGCAGGAAACATGACAATTAAAAAAAGACAAAAAACAAAAAACCCCACAAAATTCATACTCAGAACTCACCTTCAGGTTGAATATAGCATGATGACAGGAATGCAGGTGACCATAGAATGTGTAGACATGGAGATCCTAGGAATTAAACATTAAAAAAAAAGCAATTAAGTAATTTATAGTGATATAAATTATTCTACACTTGTAAATAGAAGGACCTTGATTTTATGGCTCTGTGCAAACCAAGGCACTTTGTCTGCTAAAAACCAGCTCCTGGTTGCCAGAAGAGGAGCATATTTCTCACAATTACTAAGGAAATACATCCTTACTTCACATAATAGCTAGCAGAGAAGGTGCATTGAAATACCACAAAAAAAGCCATCTCCCTTGCCAGAGGGATTGAATTTGAAGGTGTAATCACTGCTGCCAAAAGACAGAGCTCTTGCTCCAAGGCAGTGATTCAGTGCATGTCTCTTGATATTCCACACACACACCATTAAAGTCTTCCTTAAGGAATCACAAGCATGAAATCAAAATTAATTATCTTTTGTCATCTTCCACATTAAGCCATAAGTGACCTACATGGTGCAGTAACATATGTCAGATGTCATCACTGATGTCTGACTTGTTCTCCCAGTACAAGAGACATCCAACCACAGCATCTCCCACTAAAAACCTCCAAAGTCTTCAAGATGGGAAGAAAGAGGTATTAAAAATAGATGCACTTCCCTGTTTTCATAAAAATCACTGGCTTCATAGAGAACAGCAGCAAAACCACTTTCTAGTAAAAGTCCAGCCCAGCTTTGAAAAATGCAGCCATGTCTTGAAGAACAAGTTTACACCCTAAGAAAACATTTTTTTGACTCTGCAATTGAAAGACTATTTGTCGTATTTTTCTGGAGAGACAAAACAACCCCAAAACAAGATCTGGAATTGCTCTACTTGTCCTAGCAATCCTTCTTTGTACATAATTCCAGATTGAATCAATATGTCAGGAGCAGGAGTAACATGGCTTAATCATACCTCTGTCATGCTTTTAAGTTTAAACCATCAGCTTAATTCCATTATAATTTTCCCAATTAAAACAAAAATTAAAAATCACTCCTTCCGTGGCATAACATATTTGAATTCACTTTTGCATCGACGAAACCTCCTACATGAGGAGGTTTTATCATCAGCATGCTTTATCAGTATCTTCTCACAGTTAGCAACAAGTCCTTTCAGGCAAGTAGTCAGTGAGGTTTGATCACAAAGTAATTCTGGAGGGATACTACTTGATAATACTCTGTAGTTTGTATTATGTCTCGGAACCATTTAGAAGTCAGTCCAACAAAACAGCAGTTAAAAGGGATCAGATTGCTGTTGGGGTTAAGAGCAAAGAAGGAAAAGAGCTATTGAAACTGAAGGATAGCGTTGATGCAGGATCATATGGGTATTCATTATCTGCAGATAAATTTCAGGTGGAAATGAGAAGACAGTTCTCAAACAGTGACATGCAAAACCTCCCCTCGACTCCAAGAGCTGGGGATAAAAAATTCTCATTAACTTCAAGAAGTTGCTTGAAAAGGCTGGAAATAAATGACCTTTTATTGCATGTGATCTTTGGGCTCAACTTGGAAGACCAAGGAGGCTCTTTCCAGTCTGATAAATCCCAGCATGTAATGATTCACAGAATTTCTTTTGTTTAAAAATGTCACAAAAAAAAAAAAAAAAAAAGGCAGCAGGCTACTTTGGCAAGTGCCATTTTGTATCTCATTGTATTTTTAATTTACCTTTCTGTCTTGAAGTAGTCTGCTTCAAGGCTGCAGACACTATTGAGATCAAACAAGGAAATTAGTATTATTCGCATGGAAGGATTGTGAGACAAACAAAACAAGAACAAAAGGCTCTGGACTATTAAAAGCAATCCACTGTCTTTAAAGAGTAAGCACAACACCCACTATAAGCATGAAAGGATCCACAAAGCACAGTTCTTGATCCCTCCACAGTTTTCAACAGACTTACAAGGAGAAAAATGCTAAAAAATCACCCAAAAAACCTGCCTATTTACATGATTTCTGCATAAAAAAATATGAATTGATAAATCCCAATGAAAAGAAAATGTAAATAATTATTATCCAATTCTAAACTCACTGTTGGGATAGAAATGTGATTACACCAAATTCACCAAGATTGCCAGGCAAATTAAATTTTATAAAGGTAACATAACAGGGGACAAAGATGGCCAAACACATAAGAGCAATCTAGAAAGGAAAAAAATCAAGGACATAAAATCTATCTTGTGACCTAGCAGCAATATCAATTGTACCCAATCCATGGTAACAACAAAATGCTGGTGCTGTTTTGCATGTAAAAAGTAGTCCCTGTGAAGTAACTGCCGCTGCTCAGCAGGGCATAGTATTTATCCTCAAACTCACTCAAATACCAATATATACCCAGTAATCATTCCACAAATGCAGAGAAAGCATGCCTTCACAAACCATCATGCCATGCCACAAAATGAATGTAAATGCTCTGATTTCCCTTCTGTAAGTCAATTCAGTATAAAGCCTCTGAAAAGGATTTTAATAATAGTAATAACAATAATAAAAGCTAGACAATGGTTCTGTAAAGTGGTTCTCAATATTATCACTGAAACTTAATTTCCAAATGCCACTTTATTTTTATTCAATGCACAGCTAGTGTTTTCTTTACCAACACCAGGACATCTGAGCTTTGCAATACACAGATACCATGAAAACAAAACTGGGAAGATTACTATTTAGCTGTAATTTCCCAGCAAAGTCAAAGAGTAATAAACAGTCTCATGATCAGAGCTCATGTTAAGATAGGACTTCGCTTTCAGCATCAAGAGCTCAGCAGTAAGTTAATGATACCCCTTTTGCACATGCATTCTGCCTTTCAGTCTTTAATTACAAAATAACATATAACACCACCACGACCCCTGCTTCATTCACTGTAGAACTAAACAGGGCTTAGTCTCCCTGTGAGAAAGGTTTGGAGCACCTCTTCTTCAGGGGAATTTCACTGAAGGGCTTTGCAAATTGGTCTTTGGCTTACTAACAGCTTCTTGTCATCCAGGAACGAGCTGTATGCATTTGCCTTTTACCTGAATTTCTTTAAGGTTTAAGACAAGCAGGGGCAAACTTCTGGGATTTGTATCACAAGGATAAGAGCAGAGAAAAAAGGAGAAGCTTGTCTTAATGTTAAGGGAGTTGTCAGTTAGGGAAAATCAGGCTCCTTTGCTGCTACCTTCAGAGTCTCCCTGACAATTATCCCATTGATAGAGATGACATTATCAGAAATTGAGAGTAGGAGAAACAACAAAACATCACAGCAGAAGTCTGCAGCTGTTAAAACCCCATTTTTTTTCCAACATTTAACCCACAGGGTGTATCCAGTCTCCTTGTGTATGACACTGTAACAATATGAAGGACAGTAAATTATGGAGAATATATTATTATTGTTAACTGAGTCATCAGGTCTTGATTGAAATCTTAATGAAGGAAATCTCCGTCCTATTCACTCCTTGAGCTGTTGCAGAATTACATTAATAACCATACATTCTTCCTCTGCAGAAAACAGATAATTGCAACATTCAAAGAAAATAAAATATGATGTGTTCTGAATTGCTTTGCTGTGGGTTTGGCGTTTTTATTTATGTTTTTTTTAATAATCACACATGCACACACACATGTAATTTTCCAGTTTAAAACCCAGAAATTAACATTAGAATCAGCAGTTAGAAACACCATGGTATTATGTTATGGAGCCAATCAACCTCTCAGCTTGCACTGAACACAGACATTAATTGCCTGCCTTGGACTGGAGCTATCTGAAAGACTTCAGAGAGAGAAAACATTTCTTTTTTTCTGTGAGGTTTTTTTTTTCTTTTAATGCAATCCAGTATTGTAGGAAAGCAGCCTGACCTTTGGAACTATGGATCTAGGAACAGTAATTCTGCTGCAAAAGTAGTTAAACAAGGAGCCTAAATTGGAATGATTTTTTGTTCTGACTTACACAGGCTAAAGGGCCAAGATTTCGGAATCGATAGTGAAATTCTGCTCTGAATCCTCCCTATAGGCATACAAATACTAGGGCAGGACAAGACAGGCTGAAGACAATCATAATTAATATACTTAGCTCTGCTTAAGCAGAATTAAGCTCAACTATTAACTATGCAACACAGCAGTTGAATCTTCTATACTTATTTTAATTACCAGTTCAGCAGCAACAACAACAAGCTTCCAAACCTAACAAGTGATAATTCAAACACCACTGGAGAAAATAAACAGTTTAAAACTGTTGAGCATCATTTAAAAAGTACTCATGCTTTTCAAACTCTGCTGCTTTGATTATTTTTCTACATTTTGAATGCCCTGTTATACTGAAAGTCTGACATGAACAAACTTACTTTGCGAAGTTCAGAACTCAAGACAACAAATGCATTTGATCAAGATGAGTGTAACAACGTGCAAAATATAATTATCTGTGTAAGTTTGATATGATATGAGCTTTTAGATAACAAACATCCAAGTATGAGACTATTCTATGATTCTATGATTTATCTAAGCAGTGTTTAGATAAGAAAAATATTTGTAATTTCTTGGTTCATTTAGAAATAAACTCATAGAAATATGTTCATTCAGAAAGATTAAACTAAGAAAAGTGTTCAAACCATGAAGTACTCAACAGTGGAGCTATCCACCTAATTGTCTTCATTAAAAAGAAACAAAATTTCCTAACAATTTCTTATGAAAGGTTTACTTTTGTTTGAGGGAGAAATATAGTATCTCGAATGAAATTTCTCATCTTACATAAGAAATTTTTTTTCAGAAAGTCAAGTAATCTAATGCTTAAGGAAACTTCCTTCACTAGACTTGAACTTTTCCCAAAGCAAGGGTTATGTTAGTTGTTCCATGATTGGCACTATCATACAGTGGCTATCAACTCACTGGGGAAGGTCTAACCTTTCTCTCAATCCCCTTGCTGAACACAGCCAAGACTTTCCCTTTTTTTACAGCAAAGAGCAACATTAAAAGGGCAACTCCTACTCAAACCCTTGCCTTATTCATTACACAAGCTGTCGGCTTGGTCTACCTCCAGTTCACATTAGCAAGGCATTAGAAAGCTCTGAAAGAAACGTGACATATCCAGCAGAACTGTGGGCTCCGAAGTCACTTCATGCTGCAGGGGAACAGCCTGCATTGTTGCACTGAAAACTTCAAAAGGGATTTGGATCTCTTTATTAGAGCATAAACTATAGCAAGATAACTTCTAAAAAAGAGATAACTCATTTTCATGGGATATGACAGATAATCACAAAAACTGGAGGAAGGAGTCTAAAAACACCTCCCCCTCTACCTTTGCAAGAAGCTCCTCTCTTTTAGTCTCTCCTTCCAGACAGCCTGTAATAACTCACTTCAGCAATTCCTTGAATCACAGTGCCTGTGTGACCCCCTGCAAGGTCAGCCCAGCTGCTCGCAGCAAGAGCCGCACTCTTCTCCATCTGCCCCATCCTGTCTCATCCAGAGGGCACCACTCTGAGCAAGGCAAAGCGCATCTATCTCCCAGCTCCTCTCTCAGAGACTCTTTGAGCACATGATGTTCAATATCTGTACAGTAAGCAGTGAACAAATTTGGGAAAGAGTTTTACCATCTGTCACCACAGGTTTGACTTGATAAGTTCAAACACAGAACCTTCAGCATGGACTTTTCTTCTGTTCTCCTTGTTTGGAATAGACCCTGGGGGGACAAATCATGTGGAGAAGACTGTTTCTTGATGTTAGACTAAGGGCATTACTCAGACATTTTGTAATCCTGAAATAAATACAATATCTTATATATTAATGAGCAAATCATAGAATCATAGAATAGTTAGGGTTGGAAAGGACCTTAAGATCATCCAGTTCCAACTTTTAGGGACACCTCTCACTAAACCATGCCACCCAAGGCTCTGGCAACCCGGCCTTGAACACCACCAGCGATGAAGCATTCACAACTCCCTGAGCAGCCCATAACAGTGCCTCACCAACCTTACAGTAAAGAATTTCTTCCTTATATCCAATCTAAACTTCCCCTGTTTCAGTTTGAACCCGTTACCCCTTGTCCTATCACTACAGTCCCT
>JANRGW010009288.1:0-21293 GCA_024733675.1 Psilopsiagon aymara | reverse complement strand
GCTCCGGCCCGCGGCCGCCGGCGGGGCTCGGGAGAGACCACTTGGGGCGGGAGGGTGTGTGGGAAATGGCGGCCATGTGCTCTCCCGGGCAGGGCCTGCGAAGGGAGGAGACAGGGCAGGCTCAGGCGAAGGCCGCGGTGAGCCGACGGAGAGGTGTTCGGAGAGCCGCGGTGCCGCTTTCCTTCGGGAGAGGTGTGGGGCGTCGGCAGTGTTAGGGGGAGCAGGCTGTTGAGGGAGCAGCGCCCTGGAGCCCGTCGTCGCGGCTTTGCGGTGTTAGGTGGTAGTGTGCGCTGGCAGGAGTCTGGTATGCGGCCTCGCGTGCCGTGCGGGTTTCTTTAGAAGCAGAGCAAAACAGCTGTAGCCGGGAAAGTGAGGTTTGCTGCCCTGCGTGAGGAGGTAAACTTCCTAAGTAACCGGTTCATTGGCACTGAAGATCCAGTTCTCTTGTTTTCCAGGATGCGTTACGTCGCAGCTTACCTTCTAGCAGTCCTCGGTGGCAACGAGTCTCCCACGTCAAAGGACTTGAAAAAGATCCTCGACAGCGTCGGCATTGAGACAGACGATGAACGCATGAACAAGGTGGTTTTGCCTTTTAGTTCCAGATAGTTTGGCCTAGTTGGTGTCACACATTGGAGCTGTGCGCTTGGCTTCGGTGTTTCTGTAGTCACTTTGTTGTTGAACCAGTATTGTTTTGTTCAGATGTTCACTGATCATTACATGTGTGATTCCTAAAGCACTGCCTAACTGATTAGAACTGGTTTTGCAACGTTTTTGTGAAAGTCTGGCTTTCTTATTTAACGCCTACCCTCTGCAAAGATTCTTTGCCTGTTGCTGACTAATGACCAGTCTAATAATTTTCAAGGGTATGGTGGCTAACACGGATAAGTATGTATTGAAATTAAGTTCTGTTTAGCACTTAACATTTAATGTTTTGGCTTTTGGTCAGTACTTTTTTAAAAGCTAGTGCTTTCGAAGGATTGATATTCAGTAATAAGTTCTTTATGTACTGCAAGGAAACATCTGTTTCTTCACCAAGAAACAAGCAAATTATAACATGGACATTTAAGGTAATGATATGTAGGAAGATTTTGGAAACAAGTGTTGAAATGGTTATGCTGCAAAACAAGCAATTTAAGAAGAGAGTAACTTAATTAGAATATTTCTTATGATATAGTTGACTTCCAGTCTTGTGGACTTAAATGGCCATTGGCAGGGGATGGGGGAAAACCAATAAATGGTCTTATCACCTGCCCCATACTTGTACATGGAGTGCTTCCAGAGAGATGGAGGCAAAACCCAAGTTACTTTCCCTCTTGGAGACACTGTTTTACTATAGGCCTGAAAAAATGATGGATTGAGCTGACACCATCCATGTTATGGTTTGGGATGTTGGTTTGAACTGATGATGCTCCTGTTCAATGCCAGGTTTTTCAGCTTTGGCTTGTTTATGTTTATCTTATCCCTTCTTAAATTAGTTGTTTTCCCTGGTCCTCCAAAATCTGGAAAGCTTCTCTGGAATTTGTCTTGGTCATAATTAACCCTTTTTTGTGCTGGCTGTATCTTGTACCAGTGTAAATCTAATGAAGTCTTAAAACCACCTTCCTTCTGCATGAACCAAGCTCCCAGGCCGCTTGTTCTGTGTAAGCAAGAGGTGCCTGTTAAAAAGCTCTTGGTTGAAGTCTTTTGGCAACGCAGCAGTGTTCAGCACTGGCTTGTGGTAGGAGGGACTTACCAGTAAGGTCTGTGGCATTCCTTTTTTAAGTTCATCTTGCTTTAGCAATTTCTGTTGTGTTCTGCATTCCTCAACGCTGGTTGGACAACAAAGGTAGTAAAATTGAAGTTGGGACTGCCTGTTCCAGTGCAAGGATACAATAGCCAGCTTGGCTGTAACATTTGGTAAGACTAGGAATAGAACCTTCAGGTTTTTTGGCCTAGTGCCTGGTGCTTCAGAGCCTCCCTGTGGGAATTAAGCAAGAGATGTTGACAGTCCCTCAGTGATCTACAGACCATCAGTGGAGTTTCCTAATTGGCTCCCCAACATCTGTGTATCCTTCTTTCTGCAAGGTCCTTGGATTCATTACAAATTCATGCCAACAGATTTAATGAAAAATCTTTCACAGAAAAGTATAAAAGACTTAGCTGAAGTTTTAGTTCCAGTGTCCCATTTTTTCCACTGAGAAACAAGGGATGTTGCAGCTGTATCAGCAGCAGGATGGAGGAATTTCACTTGATGATTAATCGGTGCCTGTTTAAATGTAGCTTGTACTTAGACTGGTTTGAAACTATTAACATTCTAAACTTAATTTACACAGGTTATTAGTGAACTGAATGGGAAAAATATCGAGGATGTCATTGCTCAGGGTAAGTACAGTCTCTTGAGTGTCACAGATAATTAATTACTACTTTAGTAACTTAGACCTGAGAACACAAAATTGCTGCCAACTCCGTGATTATTCATCAGTTTAGCTCTGTGGTTGAGGACTTCCATTATGGATCTCAGGTGAAATGCCTGAAATCCAGGTCCATTCTAATTCCCTGCAGGTCAGTGCCAGTACCTGCTGGGTTTCGCTTGTGGACCACATTAAACCGGAGAACTTAAGCATGCATGAGCTGACTGGTAGTCTGCTCATGATGTAGTCTTCTGGACATGTTTGTCAAAGAAAAAATCAGCTGTCCTTCAGATTCTCTGTGGGGTTTTTTCTTTATGTTTACCCATTTGTGGGCATCAGTTATGTAAAACAGGAAGTACAGACTGTTAAGTGTCAGCTCCCATTAAGGGTACAGCTACACCCTCTGTGGTTGACATAAGCCTCTCTAGAACACATCCCTTCTAGAGCTCCCCAAGTCTGGCGCATCCTTTTCTCTAAAGTAGGACTCCGCTGACTTGTGTAGAAGCTTGAGCTGTTACTTGCTGGCTCTTGCCAAAGCTGGAACTTTTAACGTTGAGTCATAGGGCTAAAATAAAGCAGAGCTGAGGTAGTGCAAAGGTTTCTGATTAATGATTTTTTTTCTCTCTTTTTTAATGCAAGGGCATAGGCACAAGGTTATGTATTTGCTTGAAGGTTGTCAGGACTTTGCCTGGCCTTGCTATTATGAGCAGTAACTGGATACTGCTGTCCATGTGGTGTCAAGACCTCAGAGAGCCATTATATGTGCTTACAACACACTTAGGCTATCGCTTTCTGTAATACTTTAAATAAACAGTTTTCCTAGAACATACTGACATGCATATGAAACATGCTTGTTTACTTGGCTAGTTTATTACAGCTTGAAGTAATAGAATTATTTAGAAACTGATTCTCAGAAATTGGGATACAGACAAACATACTGTGTACGTGACCTCTGAGTGCCAAGGGACCCTTGGTATGTGAAAGACAGATGCCAGAGAATTAGCTAGCTTTCCAAAGACAAGCATAAATCAGAAGTCAGTTTGTTTACCTCAAAGGAGATGCAATAGGGGTCTTAGGGTGCTGGAGAATTTGGTTAAAATACTGTCCTCTTTGCCATTAATAAATTTTTTCCTCTGTTCCCTCCTCTGCTGTAAGTGGGATCCAATCATGCCCTCGCAGTTCTCTATACCCTTAAAAAAAGGGGGTGGGGGAGTGGGTGGAGTGGGAAGCCAGTGCTGCCTATATGTTATTTTTGAGGTACATTGAATTATAAATTTCTGAGCTAGTATGCTGTATTCAGAAAACATACAGGGGTTTTTCTGTATGTTTAAAATTGGATGTGTTTGACACTATTTTTATACAATAAGTTTGGGAAAAGAAATTGGGGCCTTTGTACAGCAGTAAGCTTACTGATAACATGCTTTTGGTGTTCTTAAGCTAAACCTTTGTGAATCTTAAACTCTTGTTTTTCACAGAGAAGTTTATATTTTCTTGCCATGGATACAGTCTCTTGTTCCTTTCCACCTTATCTCTGTGATTGTGATGAGCATTTAAATACTTTCTTTTCTGACCCTCTCAGGTAATGGAAAACTTGCCAGCATGCCAGCTGGGGGAGCTGTGGCAGTGTCTGCTGGAGGGGGCTCTGCTGCTCCTGCTGCAGCTGCTGCCCCTGCTGCCGGTGAGTATTTGCGAGGCGGCATCAAGGCATTGTTATGTGCAGCTCCAGTTTTCTCTGTTAAAGTCTTAACAACTGAGTCCAGATTTCAAAGCTTTCCACTTTGGCAGTTAACTATGTGATTGAAGTGTAAGCTAAAGAGTTACCTCTCTTTGGGTAGTTGGAAGCATTTGCTCTTCATCCATCTTAAGGTTGGTCTGGCTTAGAACTAAGAATCAGGCTTCACTGTGTAAAGCGCATCTCTTCAATAGTAGTGTCCATGTCCCCCCTTAATGTTTGGCTGTTGAAAGAATGAGATGAGGCATGGAGGCTGAAATACCAATAGTGTGGAAGCTGAGAATGCCAAAACCTTTGTTTTTTCTGAAACAAAATTTGTGGTGCAAAAAATTTAAATACTGACCATTGGCTTGGTCTTTTGTTTTCTTTCAGCTGAGGAGAAGAAAGAAGAGAAGAAGGAGGAATCTGAAGAATCTGATGATGACATGGGATTCGGCCTATTTGATTAATTATTTGTTATAGAGAAATTATTAAAATTCTTTGTTTAAAAGGTTTTTTTTAAGTTTATATTATAACTATACAAGTGCTATTAGATTCAGACAGCTGTTCGTAAGATAGCTCTACACAGCTTTGATTTTTCTGTCTGAAACAGGTATGTGAGTTTTATGACAAGCCATGGGACTCGGCTCTCTCAAGTCCTTACGAAATGGCTGCGTTTGTGTGATCCTGGGTGCTTGTTTTGAGACTGCTATTTTTTAAACCTTATGTGGAAGCTGAATCTACCTGTTGTTAACTGAAGTTCACTTCCATAGTATATTTTGCTGTCTCAATTACACAGGAAAGAGTCTCATATGTGGAGCAATAAAAGGACTTTATTTTTCAGGATCTATTTAATCAGTTCAAAAATGTGAAACTGAATGGACAGCAGGTCTGAATTAGTCTCATAATATTAATCATTTCAGAGCTAGTTATAGTGATTAGTTTTTGTAAATATCTAAAAGTACTGATTCCATTGCTGTGTCAGATTTCCAAGATCTAGGGGTACCACTAATGAAATGCTTGGCTATGCTTGCATTTCATATTGCATCTGCATGCTTACCATAGAATCTATAACAAGAAAAAGGAAAACCTGCATCCTGCTCTTCATGAGTCATTGAGATTAATGCAAAGTGTTCCTTATAATGAATGGCTCTCTGGGATAGGTGAACTATCATGACATGAATCACCTTGATCTGAAAAAAAACTATTATGAGGAGAATGGTGTTTTAGGTTTTTTTTCAAGAGCTGCATGTGTGCTCAGAGGAGCACATCAGCTTAGGAGGACAGTAACTTTTGGTTTATTCATGAGGTGTCTTCTGCTAGGAGGTGACTTACTGTGACTTCTACAGTGATCTTTGGCTGTCACCATACATAGGTAGAGTACAGGTAGCACATGTGATGGTATTCCCATGCCAAGACTGCACAAATAGTGTCAAGAAGAGGCATCCTGGAGCAGTCTATACTGTGGAGCTCTTCTAAGATAGTTCTGAGGTTTTACTGGGTGAAAGAGGGAGAAAGCACACATAGAGCTGGGTTGATTAAGAGTCACTGGACAAAACATGACAAGAACTTCTGAGGGAAGATAGGTGAAATTCAGGTAGGAAAATCTTTCATTTCCCTGTGGTGTACTGAGAGAAAATGCCTGTTACATCGCAGCAGCCAAGGAAGGGAGCAGTTGAAATGTAGATCCTCAGACCTCAGAAAGGCTGTGATTCAAGCAACTAATTCTTGCTGCCCTTAGGTGCCTGCTGCATGAAAGAGTTACAGGAGGTAACAGTGCCCCAGTACCTTTGATACACTTTTGTCTCCTAAGTTCTAGCATGATGATATTTGTGGGAGTAAGGAAACTGCTCCTTGTTCACGCTAGTTCTCTGACAGTTGTAGCAGCTGTGGTTTGGCACTGGAAGGGGTGCAGGTATACCTGTGTTTCTTCCCTTGCTGACTTCTCCATTTCATATCCCTCAAAAAGAGTGGTTCCTGGGTGTGGTTTTACTGGGAGGTAACCCTCCCACCCACTCTGATACTGCCTTGTTTAGCTGCTGCAAGAGTAGGGTCAATGTTTTTGCAGGAAAGAACTGCCCTGTCGCACCACTCTGCAGGATTTTTCCATGCAGAAAGGAATTTGTTTCAGTAGCACTGAGCTATTTCATGAACTTTGTTTGCTGTGCCCAGGCCTGTGGGATGAAACTGAAACCTGTGGTGCCAGCTGCTGGCTACTGTGATGAGTGGAGGACTACGTCCAGGGTAACTTCCCCGGTTTTTTTTTCCTATGACCTGTTAAGTCTTGGGTTATGGACCTCATCCTGTGCTGGGTGTCCTCTTAGCACCTTTAAATTCCTTTCTGACATGCATAATTTTAATAAAAATGTTCCTCAATCAGCTTTGAGAAAGGCAGCTCATTTGGTAAACTGTTTAGAGAAGAAACTTTCTGGGGCAGCTCTTGGAGGAAGCGCTGCAAATACAGCACTTGTTGCACTGCCATAGGGAGCCAATGTCTTTTACATAAGCATCCTTTAGGAGTTCTTGAGAAGGTGGTCAGGGGACAGGTCTACTCCAAGGCTTCACATGCATTTTACAGAATTTGCCAAAACCTCTGCATGATGAACATTTCTTCTAAATGCAAAATCAAGGTATTTTAAGGTTTTTTTCCCTGTATGTGCCTATTTATGTCACAGTTGTCACCTGATGGCTTTGCACGTGAGCAGAGATATGCCTGGAGGTCTGTTGCAGACTTGTTCAGTGCTCTGGATGGAGTTCACCACTCTGCTGCTGATCTTAGTGACTTTCAGCAATGAAAGATTTGGGATTCCTGCTTTGTGGACAGTGTTCTGATTTTTTTAAGTGTCACTGATGCCTCTTCAGACTTAGCAGTAATTTCCAAAGGCAAGGGTAGTGGTGGGGTGGATGTGTTGTATTCAGTGATGCTCCCGCAGAAAACCAGAGCCTATAAACACCTGGAGTGGTGGCCTAGTCCATCCCCTTGCAGAACCACTATTAGCTAGGATAGATTTTTCCTGACTTTAGAAAGAAAGGCTCAAAGGCACTGAAGACAAAGGAAATGATAGCCTATTGTCTGCAGGTTATGCTGGTAACTGATGTTAGGGGAGAGTGATTTAGTCATGAGTTTGATGTTGGAACATGCAAGCTTTTCTCACTGGGTCACAAATGCTGTGCCATCTTGAATCAGCTATGACTGAAAATCATTCCTTTCAAACAGCATGGGGCAGGGAGAGTGATACGACATCTTCACTACTTGGAAAGCATGAAGAACATCCTGGACACTACTGGAAAGCAATAAAAAAAGTTCCCTGGGGGCACTGCTAAATTAACTGGTTTCACTCTTACTACAGAGGCCCAATTTTGCAAGCTGCTACATGGAGGCAGCCCTGTTGAACTCAGTAGGTTTGACATACGTAGGGCAGAGGTATCTGTAGTAGCTTTCCTAGAAGTAACATTCAGTCCCAAGTGAGCAGGACAAGGGGACTGCTGCATTGCCTCAGAAGATGCTCCTATGAAGCAAGTCTTAAGTATTTGCCATGGAATTGTCTGAATATGCAAACATCACAGATAAGAAAAATATGTCAGTCAGGCTATCCAGAGGTGTTAACAGCACTCAAGTTGGGCTTCATGGCCAGTGCCTGGCCTTGCTGACCACAGGCAGCAATACTAAAGTAACATACTGAAGACAATAGTCTAACAGACTGTCTCTCAGCTTCTCTTTAAAATTAATTCCTGTTGGACATCAACAACCTGAAAGAGATTGTTTGCTTGTACGTTATTATTTCATATGTACTATCCTCTGGCCATTCACTAGACTGGAAGACAAGTGCAACAAACAGAGACTGCTTGAGAAACTGGCATCACAACATGTTAAGGGCATGTGTGAGCTTGTAGTGTTCTGACAGGAATTTGATGCACATGAACTGCCATGTAAATCTTGCTGACCTGGCTTACTGCAGAATTAGAAGCCATTTCAGGATTGTGGCAGCACTTTCTCAGTAAGGAGAAGATTAGTGTTGGGGGATAGTTGATTTTTGAGAAAAACCTATTAGTGCCAATACCAAGGCAGCGCTCTGCAAGAGATTACGGTTTATGTGGTTTATTTCATTAACCTGTTTCAATGGGGCAGCATTAAACTCCTCAAATTAGGAGCACTGAAGGCCAAGACAGAGCGATGAGAGTGATGTAAACAACTCAGGACAAGATTACTGTTGAGAAATCAAGTGAAACTAACGCCATCATTGTCGCAGCATTGTTATTTCTGTTTTCCAGACACAGTAAGAGTCTTAAGGTTTGTGAAATGCTGAAAGAAGAGAAAGCAGCGCTGGCTCAAAAATGAATCTGTTATTGTGGTTACAAGTGTTAGGGAGGTATCTGCAAACAAGGTTCAATACTCAGTTTTGCCACAGATTTCCACTGAACTCACAGCCCATTAATTAGTTCTTCTGCAGCACAATCCCTGTTCTGGAAAATGCAAAACACAATGTTTTATTTGGTTTTGGCTACATGGAAATACCCATCTGCGTCACCAGAAGCTTGGGGTGAAAGCACTGTGATTGTCTTGGCGTCAAGGGTCTTTAAGGGGGTCAAGGCTCAGGTGTGCCAATGCTCACCTCTTCAGGTGGAGGAAATGAGGGCTGACAAGGGTTATGCAATCACATCAAATACAAGGAATGAAGGAAATTACAGAAGTAGAGGTATGACAGGAAGAGAAAGAAGGGTGGGTGGGTATAGGGCAAAAACAGAGGACTTGAGATAAATAGGGTTAATTGGCTAGTTGATGCAGGATGGAGTGAATATGTATCAAGGGTAGTTAATGGCAGCTAGGTGAGGTGGTGGGCTCCAGGATAGGACCTGGAGGGAAGGTAAGGCTGGACTCCTCTCTGTCTGATGGAAAGAACAAACATTTAATTAAAAAGTGCGCTGTCTGGAGAGGCTGGAGTACAAGGCCTAAACTGAGCTCAAATATTGGATTTATACAAGGGTTACTTGTTAAATTGGGTCGATTTGGTCAGCTGACTGTGAGGTAGTGCAGAGCTATTCTTGCAACCTCTATGGGGTGGGTAACAGCCTTCAGGATGCTGGTCCTTAGAAAGGACACATGGAAAGAACAAGAGATGGGCTACTTGGATGACCTCTGCTGACCTAAGTGGTTAAATTCCTGAGGGGAGGAAGGCCAGGCTTTGATTAGCCTGAGAGCTGTTAAAGACAAATGTCCCAAATGAGAAACTTCTAACCAGTTATAAGAAAACTAATGCAAATAGATTTATGACAAGATGAAATAAGGTTTGTTTGGTCTTGGTTGGGTTTTTTTAGCTTTGGTAGAAAGTGCTTTTACTGCATGTTGATTCTATTAAAAACCCCAAAACCCTACTGCTTTTTGGTTTGTACCCCTCCAAACCTCCCTCCTGCTGATCTTACTTCCTTGCTTTGAGTTGGACAGCTGCTTGTCTTGCTATGCTGGTCCTCCTGACGTTCCTGTAAATTTTCACACTTCTAAATTGAATGGCTATAGTCTGTATTGTTTATGACAAGGGTATCTTTCCAGCTTCTGCAATCTATTTTGAGCTCCTAATAGCACTGGCCTCTCACCCAGTGCTGCTCTGTGGTGAGCTGATATGCTGCAGTCTTGCTTGTGCAGAAGCACTACAGGAAACGCAGCTGCCCTGACCGACGACAAGTCGACAAGTGTTTTGGTCGCTTAGAGCATGTGAAGAAAAATAAGAGCTTAGTGAGATAAGTGTTGGTTTGTTCAGAGACAGAGAAAGCTGTGAAGGGGGGGTGGGGTGCCTTTCTCTCTGTTCTTGTGCTGTGGCTGTGCAGAGCCGTGCCTCCCTCTGGCTTCTCAGCTTCTTATGAAAGGGGAAAGCTTTTACCCTCCCCTCGTGTTTCTTGCCAATCTCCCGAAAAACAAAGGACCGTGGGAAACTCCAACTTGGAGCAAAAGCCGCCAAGAAACAGCATGTTTTGCGAGGGGAAGACGGCCCCAGTACACAGCGAGGTTTGGGGTGCCCCGAGGACGCTTAATCTTCTCCTTTCCCCTTTCTCCTCCAACGAATCTCTTGACACTGCGGGGTGGCGCTGGTACGGCCGCTGCGCTTGAACGGGCGGCGAACAGCCGCAATGCCCATGGGGGCCGGGACTGGGAGCGGGGTTCACCGGAGGAAGGGTTGGAAGGAGGAGCCGGCTGCTTCCCGCCCAGGGCCGGGGCCTGCGGAGAGAGAGGCCGAGCCGCCCCGCCCGCCGCGCCGCCTCATATAAGCCGGGCGGCCGGTGCCGGCAGCCCCGCGGCAAGCCTCGCCGTGGTTGTGACCGTCCCGTTCGGCAGCAGTGCCTCCCTGCTCTCGCCCTCCGTCCCGCCCGTCCAGGGGCTGTGTGACTCGAGAAGAGCCCCGCGGCTTTCCGTCGCGGCTGCTTCTTCCACTTTCACTCCCGCTCCCCCCGCCTACAGCGGGGCGCGGAGGCCATGTTCCCCCCGGACTCCACCTGGAATATCTCCTTCGCCGGCTGCGGCTTCCTGGGGGTCTACCACGTCGGGGTAGCCAGCTGCCTGCAGGAACATGCCCCCTTCCTCGTCGCCAACGCCAGGAAGATCTACGGCGCATCAGCCGGGGCGCTCACCGCCACCGCCCTGGTCAGCGGCGCCTGCCTCGGTAAGCAATACACCTCGCTGTTGCTAATTTATTAATTACCACAGCAGCGGGGAGGGGAGGGGTGGGGGTAACAGCGCTCCGCCCCCCTCCTTACCCTTCCGACATGCGAACGGCGCTTTGTTTTTAACGCCTTTACCTCAGTGTGGGTGCTCCTCTCTGTCGCTGCGCGCCTCAGGCTGAGGTCCGAGGGGGTGATGCGGGGAGGGAAAGCGGAGGTGCAGCGATCCAAACTGGGCACCTGCCCCCCTGAGATGGAGGGAGGGAGCCGCTGCCCTCCTCAGAGCAGGCATCGGGAAGTCAGTAGTGGTTTTGACCCCCACCGTAATAAAAAGTTGACTTGTGGGGGCTTGGATCCTGGGTTTGGCTTGCTTGAGCTGTTGGTGAGGAGGTGACTGGTTGCACTGTGGGCACCAGCTCTTGATGAACAGGAGGGAAGCAGCTGAGGAGATGTTGAGCAGTGTGTTGCGTGTGTGGATTAGAGTTGGAACAGCATCTCCAAGAAGCCAGGAAATCTATCTTTAGCCTTTCTTAGCATCTTTATTTCTAGAAGGGTGTTGTTCCTCAGGACATAGGGCTTTAGGGAATTTACCTGCCCTCTGCAAGAGCTAGATCTCCAGTTTAGCTAGACATTGCTTCTGTTTTCAAGTTACAGAAGAAGCTTTTTAAAAGTTACCTCTGAAGCAGGCATACAGTGTAGCCTGTCCCTGCTTAAGGCCTGTCTAGAGAGCGGCTGAGGAGAATGCTGTGTGCCACCTCCTGTTTCTTTACTGTTCCGATGTAAGGTCAGCTGTTTTGCGTGCTGGGGGAGAAGTCAACAAACATGCCAGAGTCTGTACTTGGAAGCTTTTGAGAATCTTAAAAGGGGAATGTAGTGTGGGAGAATCAGGCATATCTGTTTATACCCGGAATTAAGACCTTCTCCTTCAGCCGAGGGAAACCAGGGGCAGTTTACTACTTGAACTCCTCTTGCCTTCATCATAGGTGTCCTTCTGCAGCACTCCCAGTTTTCTTTGGGGACAGATGGAGTTTTGACATGTAGCCTTCATGCAGCAGAAGCATTTTCTGTGTAGTCTGAAGTTTCCCTCTCCTTAGCGTTTTGTTTGCAGAAATATCCAATGAAGTGTAACTGCTGCTCCTGGAGCTCGATAGGAAGCTGTTCAAACCCCAGTCTGGGATCTCAAAGGTTGTAGTCATGCCATGGTGCTAGTTTTTATCGTGGACAAGGGAAAAGGCCTCTTCTAATCCCTTCTCATGCAGGGGTCCATTTGTTGGTAGCTACTGGGGGTTTAGTTGCTTGCTGTTCCTTCTGTTGAAGGAGGTGGCTGCCCAATCAGTTCCTTAACTGGGTGGTCCCTGTGCTACTCAGGGGTATGGCATGAGCATGATACAGGCTGGCAGTAGTGCCCAGATCCTTTGCCTTGCTCAGAAGCCATTACTGTGCTGAGCAAGTCTGTTGTTATGTCTGTGTTGTTCTTGCTGTTGTACATCCAGAGCGCCCATGGTGTGCTAAGCCTTGCCCTTGGGGAGTTAGCCTGATAGAGAGCATTCTGTGAATCCAGGTTGGAATGGGTTTCTCCCACTCCCTGTGGGGTACAAGGAGAGGCATGATAAAGAGGACAGAGTTAGGGGCCGCCTAGGCAGCATTCACCTCCTTCCTGAAAGAAAACAAACCATGCTGTTTAAAGTCAGTCAAATCTTGGATCTTGGGTGTTCAATTTCTGGTCTAAGTTTGACTTCTGTGTGGTAGTTTTGACTCTGCCTGTGTAGCTGGCATATATATTGAGTAGAGAGCAGTTCTAAGCAACAGAGCTCACTTCTGAAAGTAAAAGCAAATGGGGTGCTTGGTTGTGGCATGGGATCACTGTACCTTGTCCCTTTTGTAAATCCTCCTGACAGGGCAAATTCCAGCCTGAGGTCCAGGGGTTAGAGTGAAATCATAGGGAAGAAGAGAATGATTATGCAGAAGGTACAGCTGCAGCCTGTGCTAGGAGAGCAGTTCATCCTAGTACAGGCTGTTGTAGGATCCTGAGTTACATGTTTGCTGTGCAGCTGGTTCTGCCTGAGAGTAGCTCTTGGGCTTTGAAACCTATGGCAACTGCTACCCTGCGCTGTCTGTTGCCCTCTCCATCAAACTGTAATACTGAATAGTGCCTCTTGGTGGATAACAAGCAGAAGGGGGTTTTGTAGAAGCATTGCTTATTTGAGTGCATGTAGATGGGTTTGGGTGTATCTGTACTTTGCTCTGAATTCAGCGAGACTATACTGTGCAAAGATAAATACTTCCTGGGAAGATGTCAACAAACCTCTTCCTTTTGGTTTTTTCTTTGGTTCTGATCCTTTGAGACCCTGATTAGGGATAACAGAAATTTTCCTGGACTTCAGAGTGTGAGATCCCACTTAGTGGTTTCTTTTCCATCTTTTTTCTTCTTGCTTTTGCATCTCTTCAGCTCATCTCTGAGCTAAGACCACACTGTCTTTATTTGTATATGGCAGTAAGGCTTAGCTATCGGCTAACGCTGAAAGCCCTGGCCAAATGATCTTCAGCCTTGAGAGCTCACTAGGGGCTTCAAAGGCTGATTTTGGAATACCAAATAAAACTTCTTTTGGCACACATGCTAGCTAGGCAGAGGATATTATTTCTAGAGGCCAGGAGGTATTTATGGTCTGATACGACCACACCTAGCTCTTGTTAAACACTTTACCATTAAGCTGTAGTGATCTTGGATTTATTCTCGGGGGCTACGATGATGGCATTGTCCCACATCTGAAGTACTCTCTCCAGCCTTGAGATTCTTCTGTTCACTGGTGTGAAAAAGCGTTGTTATTTTTCCACTGGAATAACCGCTGTGGCTGTAGAGTTGCACTGGGCAAAGTCTCACGTGTTTGTATCGAAGTTATTTCATTGTGCATACTGCAGAGTATGAATCACTTATTGTCCTGAGGGTTTTCTGGAAAATGGCCTTCTGTCATGCCTGTGCCTTCTCTTGTGGCTTTTGGAGTCTAGTACACGTATACAGCGCCTGTATACGCTAAGCAAGTGAAAAGTCCTTTTGTGTTGACTTTGTGGTCTCTTCCTTACGCGTATCTCAAATCCTGCAGCTTCTCACAAACTCTAGGCTTGGAGCTGTGAGGATATTTACCGATTTGGAAAAAAAAAAAATCCCTTAAGGCACTGGCCTGGATAAGTAAAACTGGCTTATGTGACATGACAAGACTATCCATTTTCAGTCATGAGTAATGTTAGTTAAAATGCAGTCGCTGTTGGACTTTTAAATCTTTGATACAGAATAGGGGATATGTTTTTTTAAAGATCTTGAATCACCTCACTCTAGTGAGCAGGATGGGGTTTGGTGTGCCTGTTTTTGAAGTGCAGCGGCCTGGATGAATGATGGAATGTGAATATATAATCACTGAAAATCTGATTTTGAGTTGATGTGAAGGTCCTGGACTATGCTTCCTACTCACAGTTAACCAAGAGCATCTGAATTGTCTGTGTAGTATGTAAATGCTGTCCTATACAGCCCTTATCCAAGGGTGGGTTGAAACTGCTGAAATGCTGCTTTTTTGGGGGAAGAGGTAGGTTCTGCTGTCAGAGACAAAGCTGGCTATGAAACGTGCTTCTGTGGGAGCTAGCTGTTGTCCTACAGCATGACAGTGTCAGCAGAAAACAATAAAGCAAGATGAGGGAATGTTTCTAGTACTGAGAATACAGAAAGGAGGCTGTATGTCTGCTAGATCGAGCAGTGTTGTGTAGGGTGTTCTTTGGAGAGCTCTTCCTGGGTTGTTGACAGGATTCCTTATTTTTTTAAACTAGTGTCTTAGCCAGGACTTGTGTCAGGCTCAACATGGGATGAAGTAATAGTTATTTGACATTCAGGTTTGCTTGTCAGCTGTCACCCTGTGACCACCAGGAAATACGCTGCTGAACTCCAGACTTTTTCTGTTAAGTAGCAGGAGGAGGAGAGGAGAAAAAAAAAAACAACAAAACCAAACCAACCAACCAAACAAAACCCAAACAAAAAAAACCACCAAACCCTCTCTTATCTTTCAAAATTGAGACAATAAACAATGGCAGTGTCTTAAATGTTGTGCTCCTGAAATTTGATTATGTACATGCAAAGGCTTAAGGACTAGCCATGGAGATTATTTTCTCAGTGTGTGGGGACTCCTAACACCAAATCCCAGACTGACAGAGGGAAATAAATCAGCTTAGTCTCTATGGGGTCCTCAGAGCAATGTGAGTTTATGATGTGTCCGAAGCTTGACTCATGAAGCTTATCTGAGGGGAAGTATGTGTGGTGCTGTCTTGCATGGCTATGTGAGGAGATCCATAGGTCTCCCCAGTACACGAGGAAAAGCTTTATAGCATTTGTGGCCTCTCAGAACTGAAATCCTTCCCTGCACAGGAGGTTGTCACTTGTTATCTCCTCCAGAGGCCCTAGCTGGGGCAAAAGGTTTAGAGCTCAGCAGCTCTAGCACTGTCAATGAAAGTAGAAGCGCCTTTATGTACATACATGGAGATGTGGATATGATTCATGGGGAACCTTCTAGTGCTCCCTGGAAGTGGTAAAGCTGCTGCTTCTTTCTGTGGTGGAAAATAGAGGTGCGTGGATGTTCCGTGCTGACATAGTTGGAAATGTCCACTGGCTTGGCAGAGAAGCTGCTGTGCATGGATGGGTGCCATCAGTGGTCACAGGGCTGCAGGCTCAGGTGTCCAGATGAGTAAGCTGGCATCCAGTGTACTGTGCAGTACCTTTTGCTGGAAGGGAAGGATCTTGTTCCCACTGTCTGCCTGGCTCTTTCCCGTGAGGAAAGGTGCTCTTGCAGGTATCTTGTTGGGTGTGCACAAGGGAAGCCAAGCATCTGCTTTCACTGAAACACATATTCATAGGAGTGCATGTGTTTATTCTTTTGTCACCCCATGTAGACAGGAGGTGTGCAGAGCAGCTTGGTGCCCAGCCTTGCTCCCTCAGCCACAGCAGCAGCTGTGCAAACAGCACAAATCACCTTTGTCTTGTCGTTCTTCTGGCCCATCTTTTCAGCATCTCAAACCTGTATTCTGTCCAGGCTATTCCACTTCTTTCTACCTCTTCTTTCCCAGTCTCTTCAAGGTACCTGCAAGTTCTCCCTATAAAATATGAGAAACTTTTTTGAGTGTACTTCAGAGTCCTGTGTCCAGTTATTGATTATGTTTGGAAGATAAGGTTAGTCCTGACAAATCAAAAAACCATCCTCAGGTTCCTTACTCTGTCTTAGTTTCAAACTCCCGCTGCTGTAGTTGCTACTCTTCAGTTGCCCGTACTCTGCCTCATTCTTTCTGGTAAGTGTTTCTAGGACTTGAGGTGAATGTCAGGATGTGCTGTCAAGAATCTGGGAGTCAAGGGAACCCCTATATATGTATTTGTCTTGGGATGTCTTTTCTTGTCAAGCAGGCATAAGGCATTGGAGAGGGTGAGAGCTGGTAAAAAGCAGGGGTAGAGGAAATGACTCCATGTAGAAGGTCCTAAATGATCGTGTCCTTGGGAAAAGGCAAAATGTGTCTTGGAAGTGATAAGGTCTGGGGCGGTAAAACATCCTTTTCAGGGAGCATGTAGAAGGGAGGGAATTGATGAGCCTGGGAGTGTAGGAAAGGTGCTAGAGGTTGTTGTAGCTGTACCTATTGTAGCTACAAAGACTGGAAAAAAGGAGGAAAGAGTTTGACATTTCTGATACAGTAGCTAGTTGTGACAGGTCTGATCCTGTCCCAGGGGTTGTGCTGCTCTGTGTACAGCGTGTCTGGGAGAGCTGACTTCAATGTTCCTGGAGTTCAGGACTCTCCTCAGCTGTAAGGCTCAGAACAAGCCAAGCTCCATGTGATCCCAGGGGTGACGGGTCCTTGCAGGGGACGTGCACTTTGTTCTTGGTGCCTGGGATATGTCAGGTGTGGAAGTTGCTAGTTTTAGTAGAACCCAGGGCTTTGTGCTGCCCTCTGGCACCTGCCCAAGCCTGAAGCTGTGGTGCTTTCTCATACAGATAAAGGCCAAATCTACATTGATGGTTTCTGCCTGACAAATCCTCTGGAATCTGCAAGCTTTGTGAAGTGTCTTTATGTAGCTGTTTCCCAGGCTTCTAGCTATGCTATTGCTGGAGAACTTCTGAGAATGAGCCATGCTCTTCTTCATACACTATAGTTTGTTTGGATAGATAATAATTTTGGAAGCCTTTGGATTAGGAGTTAGTAGGATTTAGTGGACCAAGTACCAGTAGAGCACTGGAGGCTATGCCAGTGTCTGAGCTGCCACTCCCGTGGATTATCTAGTTTAGCATCCTGAAGTACAGGAGATGGCATCTGAGGGTGTAGATGGATCGGGAGTCCTTTACGTATGTTAATTAGAAGAGCTGCTCTTGCCAGCTTCACTGAATGCTGCTGATTCAGGGCTGGGCCCAGAAAAAATTATTCCAGTGTATCGTGGAGGAAGGGTGTGGATTCAGGATGCTCTAGTTATGCCATGCATGGAGAAGGTTAGAGCCCTGTTTCAGAGTGGACTGGCAGCACAAGAGGAAATCGTACTGATTTATTTAGCCCAGTCTTCTTATTCAGCGAGATAGGTAAAAACTCTTTTATAGGAGCACAGTAACCATTTAACTACCAGCCACACTTCTGCATGCAGAAGAGTTAATTCTGTGTGTGAACTCCAGCTTGACAGTGCTACATCGTTCTCCTTGCTTGTGTACTGCAGGAACAGAATGGTTGCACAGAGGTTCTTCCCTTGCAGTGGTCTGTGCAACCTCTGTGAATCCTGCTTTTGGTTGTTTTTGGAATCTGAGTCATCTTGATGGCTGGGGGATATCCACTGCTGATATCCATAGAAGAAAGGTAACATCAGTCTTCAGATATTCTTGTGTCACAGCTACCAAGCAATGCAGCCTGCCTGAAGATGTTTCCCAGTTAAGCTGCTTCTAGATTCCTTCTAGAGCAAAAGACCCATGCCCCTCTTCTGAGAACTGCTTTGGAACAAAGCTTCTCATTCTCACTTCCTTGCTGAAGCCTGCTCACCTCATGCTGTGGCTAGTGAGGAAGAGTTCAGGCATGTAAGGTGATAATTCACATGTCCATGTGAGATGGAAGAATGGCAAAGCATGCACAGCAAGCAGCATGCTCGCATGTGCCCGGGGAGGTGCATGGCATGGGTTGGAGCAGTTGGCTATCTGTGCAAGCACGAGGGAGCTGGGCATGGTGCAAGCTAAAGGCCAGTGAAGGGCTTCAGGCTATTCCTTTCATTCTGTGCCAGGACTTTAGCAGCCACACAAGTGTATAGTGGGAAAGGACAGAGAGAAAGGAGACAGGGTGCTCTGCATGAGAGAGCCAGCCATATTTCTGGTAACATCTCTGGTGATCACAAAACAAACACTGCCTGTAAGTGTGCAGGAGAGCATTTAGCAGGAGTTAGACTGTAAGCCAGTGAAAGCTGTATGGGGACCTTGCTTTGTTGTTGGTGAGGGTAGTGATTAGTGTGTGATAAAGCTGAAGGGGTGCTGGAGTGGCAGCTATTTCATTGAGCTGTAGGCATACAGATGATGACTGCTCACTCCACTTTTTCCTCTTTGTGGATCTGTAGTGCAAGTGCCCGCAAATGTATCTACTGCCCTGTAGTGCTGATCTGTTTTCATCCAAAGCATCTTACCTCTAGTGATACCTCTCCTGTGAAGTGGAAACACTGCACTCTTTCTCTGGGTGCATGGTGCTGTCCTGCAAACTGACCCTGAGAAGCGAGTATGGAGTGTGTGTGCAGCATCATGCATGTGGTTGAGACGTGATCCTTCTGCACTAGTTCCTGTTCAGAATAACAGCCACTGGAAGCTTTGTGCTGATGGCTTTCACTTGGATGCATAAAACAAGAGTTGGATGTGGTTCCACTTACGCTGCTGTGCAGTTCAGAGGAGGAGGGCAATTCTGCATTATTACAGTGTGGGTTTTGGTCTGTTTCTCCTCCACTTGCCTTCTCTCGCTAAGTACTTGCTTTTGACAAAATTACCCCCAACCTGGCATTGCTGTGGCTCAGAGTGAACAGCAGGGATCTGAGCTGTACCTTCTATTACTCTCTGAATCCCCTTTTCTTGTCACGCCATGCAATTTGAGTTGCACTATAGCATAGACAGGATTGATGAGTGAACAAGGACAGGACATGGTTTTCAGTATAGTTTGCCTGGGGTCCTGAACAACTCTTTCTTTTCATGTTCTGTTATTCTATTTAATTTCTCTCTAACACAGTGAACAGAAATGCAGCATTAAGCCTCGTATTAAGGAATTACAGTGGAGAAAGATTAGGCTAGTGGGATTGTTGTGGTTGTGGCAGAGAATGATCCTGGCTGGCTGCCTGAACTGAGCTGCCTCTTGGCCTTCCTACTGATTGTTTTGTAGTAGCAGCTGCACTGTGTTTGATTTGTGTTGCAAAAATAAATGCTCCTGTCCTGACCACAGAAGCAAAGCAGGCCTCAGCTTGCAGAGCATCAGTCACCAGGTGAGGCTTTGGTGTGCCAACATTAAGTCTAGTGCAGCTTAGAGATATAATCAAGCACGGCAGCTCTTGTGCTTGTTTTCCCAAAGGCTTTCTGCTTCTGTACAAACCAGCAACCTGCCTTAAGGTGAGATGAGTTATGAGTTGTGCATTTATGCTTTGGGTTGTGTGAGGGTCCTATCCTGTAGGTACCAGTGAGCAGACAGGCAGGCAGCTGTCACTGTGGGCTCTCTGGTGAGCTGCACCCTGCAAGAGGGAAAAAACTTGGGCAACTTAAAAGCTGATCTTCTCTTTATGCTGCCCACATCCAGGACATGGCAATAGTTCTGGTTCATCTATTAACTGGTATTTAGTCCACAGAAAATAACCATCTCTTTGTCTCTAAGGGGGAAAATTCCTCCTTTTGGTTTGGCTTTATTTAAACAGAGAGTGACCAACAGTGTTTTGGAGTGTTCTCCCCAAATTTTATTTGAAACAAAAGCAAACATCTTGGGAACAAACATGTTAATAAGAGGGAGGCTTCTGGCTCTGAAGCAGTTGCAGGTGATTGCATTTACTTAACCCTACTGCTGCAGGTCGCATTGTGGCATAGTTTGTGTCTAGACTTTGCGGTGCTGAGCACTGAGAATCTGAACCAGCAAGCGTTGTGGGCAGAGCCCTTCCTTCAACATGTGCCTCCGGCTGTGAGAGCTGGCCCTGCTTGAAATGCTGTCCCTTCCTCTTGGTGTGTCTGCCTGCCCCACCTGTAAGGTGCTTACTACAGTCTGATAGGGATCCCTAGGAGTTCTTCCAATGGAGTATGTATCAATGCCCCTCACCCTTGAACAAAAGGTGGGAAAGGCCGTACTTACACCTGGTGGACAGACTTTCTGAGGTGTCCCCTTGGCAAAATCATTTGCTTGATGAGCTCTGGGGTTAAATCCCTGCACAGAGCCCCTGATGGGAAGGGTTACCTGCCACAGGGAAGAAGCAGTAGGGCTGACTGTAGGCTCAGTGGATGTATGTTACAGGGAGAGTTGTGTTTGCTAGCTGTTTATTGCCGGAAGAGGTACAGGAAGGAAGCTTTTTTTGTTTGAAGCCAAGTCAGCTGAGCTGTTTCTTATCTCATGGCAAAATAGTCAGAGTGAGACTGAGTGAAAACCTTAAAACAAATACACCTCAGAACAACAAAAATTGGGGAAGTCACAGAAGAACAGCTTGTTCTGGTACTTGGAGTTTCTCAATATTGCTGGCTTACAAGAATGTAAATGTGCAGATGTAAAAAGTATTGGTGTCTTTAAAGGCTCCACTGCTGGCTGCCACCGCCCTGCCTCAAATGTTTTAACATGTGCAGTTTTGCTGTGTTAAATAGTAGCAGTTATACTGCTTCTGGAAAGTGAGGAGTAAATATCCTTTCTGTATCAATGCTTTTAGGCATCTGTCCAGGATTGCACACAGAAATTAAAGAGCTGTCACAAGCTGTGGGATATACCTGTCACCTGAAAATGTCTTACTAGGGCAGATCATAAGGCATTACTCTCACTTTATTTCCAGCTGGTATGAATTTTGCCTTGGACCTCACTTTAACATCCATCCAGCCTACTTAGAGGCTGTTGGAGAACATCTTGTGTCAGGTTCCCTTTGGGCCGAGTCAGCTTTTGTCTAGCTTAGCTCAGCTGAAGGTCTGTCTCATTCTTGCTCTCCTGGGACAGTGTGTGGAAAACAGGTTGCTTCAGCGTGAGTGTGGGAAGAGGAGCAGAAGTCCAGCCAAGCAGTGGGATCTTTCATAGACTGAAGGCACTGCCCACAAGAATAGGGGTTGTCCTTTGGTCACTGGCACATTGCTTTGCACTGCTCCTAGGGGTGAACAAATGGGCCCTTTCTCATGGTCTGAGCTCCCTGTGAGGAAACATCCAGTAAAGTTCTCTGTTAATTATTGTCTAGGTGTCAGCTTGCAAACTTTCATTTCAGTGCCTCTTGTTTACAGCTTTACGTTTTTGGCCTGGTGACAGGATTGTGTTCTAATTAGGACTGTATCATCCAGGAGAGGTGTCCTGGGATC